>JAVSCE010007129.1:0-111859 GCA_032199065.1 Smutsia gigantea
ATGGTGAGTTGAGACTATTTGGATACTTAATGGAGAGATGGTGTATAAATATGAGATCTTGCAAAATGTTGTAAACGTGTTAGTCACTAAGCAGGTGTCTCTCACACAAGACTCATGAAATATATTTGTTTTGTTAGTTATCACCTGGCTTGAAGGGGAAAATCTATAGCACTTCTTGAAGATCTTAGGGTACAGAGATCTGTGTGAAAAATAGCACAGATGCTGTAAAAAATAATGTCATCATTTTTTCTCCTATATCCTGCTTTACTTTTTTTCATTGCACTTTTTCACAACTTGACATTTTTCTGGGTCTTTGTTTATTTATTGTCTTCCCCCACACTTCTCCACCCACATTTTAAGCTCCATGAGAGCAGGGAATTTGTCTGTTTATTCACTTTTATATCCTTAACACCAAAATAGTTTTTGACATATGTGTTTGCTGCATGAATGCAAATGTTTATTGAATATAAACAGGGATTGTAGATACATGGTAAGATGTACCTCATTTAGAACCCTGTTGAAGAATATGAATTACGGATAGTCACCAAGACATTCACATGTGGTATGCTTTCACATTTAATCTTAATACAGTCTTTTGAGAGAAATTAATAATTATGTTTTTACAGCACACTTGAGGGTGTGGCTTTGGGACTGTACAGATGAATAAGGGATGGTACCTCTTCTCCAGGGTCTAGAAGTGTGGAGGGAACACAATAATTTCAATGCAATGTGGTTAGTTCAGATAAAGGAATGCATACAGGAATACTAAAGGAGAAGAAATAGGACACCTCTCCCAAAGGGGGCAGGAATGATAAGGAAAGCTAAGGGTAAAAAAAGTATATAACTTGCTCAGAGTCACGTAAGTAGTACATCTGGGACTTGAACCTACACTCTAGACTCTTTTTTTTTAATATAATTAATTTTATTATCATTAATCTACAATTACATGTGCAATATTATGGTTATTAAACTACCCCTTCATCAGGTCCCACCCACCAACCCCATTACAGTCACTGTCCATCAGCGTAGTGAGATGCTATAGAATCACTACTTGTCTTCTCTGAGTTGTACAGCCCTCCCCGTGCCCCCCCAACATTACGTCTGCTAATCGTAATGCCCCTTTTTCCCTCTTATCCCTCCCTTCCCACCCATTTTCCCCAGTCCCTTTCCCTTTGGTAACTATTAGTCCGTTCTTGGGTTCTGTGAGTCTGCTGCTGTTTTGTTCCTTCAGTATTTTTTCTTTGTTCTTATACTCCACATATGAGTGAAATCATTTGATACTTGTCTTTTTCGGCTTGGCTTATTTCACTGAGCATAATACACTCTAGCTCCATCCATGTTGTTGCAAATGGTAGGATTTGTTTTCTTCTTATGGCTGAATAATATTCCATTGTGTATATGTACCACTCTTCTTTATCCATTCATCTACTGATGGACACTTAGGTTGCTTCCATTTCTTGGCTATTGTAAATAGTGCTGCAGTAAACATAGGGGTGCATCTGTCCTTTTCAAATTGGGCTGCTGCATTCTTAGGGTAAAATTCCTAGGAGTGGAATTCCTGGGTCAAATGGTATTTCTATTTTGAGATTTTTGAGGAACCTCCATACTGCTTTCCACAATGGTTGAACTAATTTGCATTCCCACGAGCAGTGTAGGAGGGTTCCCTTTTCTCCACATCCTCTCCAGCATTTGCTGTTGTTTGTGTTTTGGATGTTGGCCATCCTCACTGGTGTGAGGTGATATCTCATTGTGGTTTTTATCTGCATTTCTCTGATGATTAGCGATGTGGAGCATCTTTTCATGTGCCTGTTGGCCATCTGAATTTCTTCTTTGGAGAAGTGTCTATTCATGTCCTCTGCCCATTTCTTAATTGGATCATTTACTTTATGTTTGTTGAGGTGTGTGAGTTCTTTATATATTTTGGACGTCAACCCCTTATTGGATATGTCATTTATGAATATATTCTCTCATACTGTAGGATGTCTTTTTGTTCTACTGATGGTGTCCTTTGCTGTACAGAAGCTTTTCAGCTTGATATAGTCCCACTTGTTCATTTTTGCTTTTGTTTCCCTTGCCAGGGGAGATATGTTCATGAAGAAATTGCTCATGTTTATGTCCAAGAGATTTTTGCCTATGTTTTTTTCTAAGAGTTTTATGGTTTCATGACTTACATTCAAGTCTTTGATCCACCTTGAGTTTACCTTTGTGTATGGGGCTTGACAGTAGTCCAGTTTCATTCTCTTACATGTAGCTGTCCAGTTTTTCAACACCAGCTGCTGAAGAGGCCGTCATCTCCCCATTGTATATCCAAGGCACTTTTATCAAATATTAATTGACTGTATATGTTTGGGTTAATGTTTGGATTTTCTATTCTGTTCCACTGGTCTGTGGGTCTGTTTTTGTGCCAATGCCAAATTGTCTTGATTACTGTGGCTTTGTAGTAGAGCTTGAAGTCAGGGAGTGTAATTCCCCCTGTTTTATTCCTCCTTCTCAGGATTGATTTGGCTATTCGGGGTCTTTTGTGGTTCCATATGAATTTTAGAATTGTTTGTTCCAGTTCACTGAAGAAAGCTGTTTGTATTTTGATAGGGATTGCGTTGAATCTGTAGATTGCTTTAGGTAGTATAGCCATTTTGACAATATTTATTCTTCCTAGCCAAGAGCATGGGATGAATTTCCATTTGTTGGTGTCCTCTTTAATTTCTCTTAGGAGTGTCTTGTAGTTTTCAGAGTACAGGTCTTTCACTTCCTTCATTAGGTTTATTCCTAGGTATTTTATTCTTTTTGATGCAATTGTGAATGGAATTGTTTTTCTGATTTCTCTTTCTGTTAGTTCATCATCAGTGTAAAGGAAAGCAACAGATTTCTGTGTGTTAATTTTGTATCCTGCAACTTTGCTCAATTCAGATATTAGTTCTAGTAGTTTTGGAGTGGAGTCTTTAGGGTTTTTTATGTACACTATCATGTCATCTGAAAATAGTGACAACTTGACTTCTTCTTTGCCAATCTGGATTCCTTGTATGTCTTTGTTTTGTCTGATTGCCGTGGCTAGGACCTCCAGTACTATGTTGAATAACAGTGGAGAGAGTGGGCATCCCTGTCTTGTTCCCGATCTTAGATGAAAAGCTTTCAGCGTTTTGCGGTTAAGTATGATGTTAGCTGTGGGTTTGTCATATATAGCCTTTATGATGTTGTGGTACTTGCCGTCTATACCCATTTTGTTGAGAGTTTTAATCAGGAATGGATGCTGAATTTTGTCAAATGCTTTTTCAGCATCTATGGAGATGATCATGTGGTTTTTGTTCTTCTTTTTGTTGATGTGGTGGATGATGTTGATGGATTTTCGAATGTTGTACCATCCTTGCATCCCTGGGATGAATCCCACTTGATCATAGTGTATGATCCTCTTGATGTATTTTTGAATTCGGTTTGCTAATATTTTGTTGAGTATTTTTGCATCTACGTTCATCAGGGATATTGGTCTGTAATTTTCTTTTTTGGTGAGGTCTTTGCCCGGTTTTGGTATTAGAGTGATGCTGGCTTCATAGAATGAGTTTGAAGTATTCCCTCCTCTTCTATTTTTTGGAAAACTTTAAGGAGAATCGGTGTTATTTCTTCTCTATATGTCTGGTAGAATTCAGAGGTGAATCCATCAGGCCCGTGGGTTTTGTTCTTGGGTAGTTTTTTGATCACCGATTCAATTTTGTTGCTGGTGATTGGTCTGTTTAGTTTTTCTGTTTCTTGCTTGGTCAGTCTTGGGAGGTTGTATTTTTCTAAGAAGTTGTCCATTTCTTCTATGTTTTCCAGCTTGTTAGGATATAGATTCTCATAATATTCTCTTATGATTCTTTGTATTTCTGTGGGGTCCGTCGTGATTTTTCCTTTCTCATTTCTGATTGTGTTTATGTGTGTAGATTCTCTTTTTCTCTTAATGAGTCTGGCTAGGGGTTTATCTATTTTGTTTATTTTTTCAAAGAACCAGCTCTTGGTTTCATTGATTTTTTCTATTGTTTTATTCTTCTCAATTTTATTTATTTCTTCTCTGATCTTTATTATGTCCCTCCTTCTGGTGACTTTGGACCTCATTTGTTCTTCTTTTTCCAATTTCAGTAATTGTGTCTTTAAACTATTCATTTGGGAATGTTCTTCCTTCTTTAAATAGGTCTGGATTGCAATATACTTTCCTCTTAGAACTGCCTTTGCTGCGTCCCACAGAAGTTGTGGCTTTGTGTTGTTGTTGTCATTAGTCTCCATATATTCTTTGATTTCTGTTTTGATTTGGTCGTTAACCCATTGATTAATTAGGAGAGTGTTAAGTCTCCATGTATTTGTGAGCCTTTTTGATTTCTTTCTAAAATTTATTTCTAGTTTTATACCTTGGTGATCTGAGAAGTTGGTTGGTAGGATTTCAATATTTTTGAAATTACTGAGGTTCTTTTTGTGGCCTAGTATGTGGTCTATTGTGGAAAATGTTCCATGTGCACTTGAGAAGAATGTGTATCCTGTTGCTTTTGGGTGTAGAGTTCTGTAGATGTCTGTTAGGTCCATCTGTTCTAGTGTGTTGTTCAGTGCCTCTGTGTCTTTACTTATTTTCTGTCTGGTTGATCTGTCCTCTGGAGTGAGTGGTGTGTTGAAGTCTCCTAAGATGAATGCATTGCTGTCTATTTTGTCCTTTAATTCTGTTAGTATTAGTCTCACATATGCTGGCGCTCCTGTGTTGGGTGCATATATATTTATAATGGTTATATCTTCTTGTTGGACTGACCCCTTTGTCATTATGTAATGTCCTTCTTTATCTCTTGCTACTTTCTTCGTTTTGAAGTCTATTTTGTCTGATACAAGTACTGCAACACCTGCTTTTTTCTCTTTGTTATTTGCATGAAATATCTTTTTCCATCCTTCACTTTTAGTCTGTGTATATCTTTGGATTTGAGGTGAGTTTCTTGTAGGCAGCATATAGATGGGTCTTGCTTTTTTATCCATTCTGTTACTCTGTGTCTTTTGATTGGTGCATTCAGTCCATTTACATTTAGGGTGATTATTGATAGATATGTACTTATTGCCATTGCTGGCTTTAGATTCGTGGTTACCAAGGGTTCAAGGGTTGCTTCTTTACTATCTAACAATCTAACTTAACTTTCCTGTTAAGTTATTGTAAACACAGTCTGATGTTTCTTTATTTCTCTCCCTTCTTATTCCTCCTCCTCCATTCTTTCTATACTAGGTGTTTTATTCTTTGCCTTTAGTTAGTATTTGGATGGTCTGCTTTCTTTGCTATGATTTTATTTTCTCTCGTGACATCTTTTTAGTCTTAGGTGTGCTTCCATCTAGAGCAGTCCATTTAAGATATACTGTAGTGGTGGTTTATGAGAGGCAAACTCTCTCAGCTTTCGTTATTCTGGAAATTGTTTAATCCCTCCATCATATTTAAATGATAATCGTGCTGGATACAATATTCTTGGTTCGAGGCCCTTCTGTTTCATTACGTTAAATATATCATGCCATTCTCTTCTGGCCTGTAAGGTTTCTGTTGAGAAGTCTGATGATAGTCTGATGGGTTTTCCTTTGTAGGTGATCTTTTTTCTCTCTCTAGCTGCCTTTAATACCCTGTCTTTATCTTTGATCTTTGCTATCTTAATTATTATGTGTCTTGGTGTTGTCTTGCTTGGGTCCCTTGTGTTGGGAGATCTGTGGGCTTCAGTGGACTGCAAGACTATTTCCTTCCCCAGCGAGGGAAAGTTTTCAGCAATTATTTCTTCAAAGACACTTTCTGTCCCTTTTTCTCTCTCTTCTTCCTCGGGTACTCCTATAATGCGAATATTGTTCCGTTTGGACTGGTCACACAGTTCTCTTAATATTCTTTCATTCTTAGAAATCCTTTTATCTCTCTCTGCCTCAGCTGCTCTGTATTCCTGTTCTCTGATTTCTATTCCATTAACCGTCTCTTGCATCTCATCCCGTCTGCTGTTAAGCCCGTCGATCGCTTGTCTGATTTCTGCATTGTCTTTCCTCACTTCCCTCACTTCCTCCCTCAGCTCTTGCACATTTCTCTGTAGGTCCATCAGTATGGTTATGACTTTAATTCTGAATTCTTTTTCAGGAAGACTGTGCATTTCCATCCCTTCAGGCTCCCTTTCTGGGGTTGTCTGGTTGATTTTGGTCTGAACCATATTCCTTTGTCTTTTCATGTCTATAGAATTGGTCACTGGTAGTTGCCACGTATGTCAGCTGGGCTCTTTAAGACTTTAAAAAGAGAAAAAAAAAGAAAGAAAAGCAAAAAGAAAAAACAAAACAAAAAAAACGCCCACCGAGAGTAGATTCTGTGGGAATGCTGTAGGTGGCGCTATTGCCCCACTCTTCCTCAGCCATGGCCGCGCCGCTCCGCAGGGCCCTTTATCGCTCTGGCAGGGGTGGGAACGAATAGGAGGCTGTTGATCTCAGTGAGACGTGTAAGTATGGCTACGCTTCCCCAGTCGCCAGCTAAGGCGTCTGAAACTCCCCAGGACTCCCAGCCTGCTGGGCTGAGTGTGCTGGGGCCATCCGGCTCCTCCGCTGGGCTCCTGTCTCTTTAAGACCGCTGAAGAAAGCGCGCACTTTTTTTTTTCCTTCCCGGGAGCCGGCTGCAAGCACCCTGGCGCGTTCCCCGCTCAGATCCTGCCCCTCTGTCTCTCCAATCTCCGCTGCACTGCGCAATGTGGGTCAGCGCTCCCCGCGCAGATCACCGGGGCTGGCTACTTCGCGGGGTGTACTTCCACTCCCTCCCGGCTCTGAATCCTCTCCTCCCGCCGGTGCGCTGGTGTGGGGGAGGGCTCGGGTCCCGCCAGGTCGCGGCTCCGTATCTTACCCGCGTCTTGGGGTGCCGAATCCTCTCGCGTGTAGGTGCACGCTGTGCGCTTTCCTGTGTATTCCAGTCTCTCTTAGGAATAGATGTATTTGCTGTGTTTTCATAGATAAATATAGTGTTGGGAGGAGATTTCTGCCATCCTGCTCATGCCGCCATCTTCCCGGAAGTCTTCCCCCTACACTCTAGACTCTTAAGAGTAAAGGGTAGACCAGCTGTAGCTGCTGGAGGATATTTGGAGTGAGAGCTTTTCGTGAGCTACCATGGAGGTCTGCTGTGGGTTTTCTACCTGGATTTTTGTGTTTTTTTTTCAAAACAGGTTTCCAGACTCTTAAATATGGATCATATCTAGAGTAGCTAAATTATCTGATGAAAAAGCAACACTGAAGTGCTGCCTTAATTCTAATCTGGAGAAGGGTTTGGATGAGGGTCTAGTAACTATTTACATCAGAGGCAGGAAGGGCTGCTAGCTTCCTGTCCTCTCTTCATGCCCTATTTCTTTCCCTCTGGTGTCACCCAAACCATGTTTTCTGTTCACTTCATCAGTGGTCTCCATTTGCCAAGTGAAGTGGTATTTGACTCTGTTTCTCAGCAACACTGGACACTGTTGACCACTCACTTTGCTCCAAACATTTTTTCCTCTTGCCTTTTATGACACTTCCCTTTCCTTGGTTTCCTTCTGCATCTCTTGTCTTGAGTCTCCTTTGATCACGCCTGATTCTCAACCTAAGGTTTTCATCTCGTCTTCGGCTTCAGAAGCCTCTCTATGCCTACAGCTGCAAAATATGTATCTCCAGCTCTGACCTTGCTCTCCCTTGAGCACCAGTTTCCTATTCTATTCCTATTCATGTTCTAAGTCTCCGCCTGGATGGTGGGCTGGAAGCCTTCCATTTGCACCTCCACATCCACTCTTCATTTTTCTCCACCCTGACAAGACCTGCATGCTCAATATCAGATGGCAGCCTCCATGTGCATTCAGGCAGCCGAAGCACATGAAGGAGATTGGAGAGATAGAGGTGGGTGAGGGCAGAGCATTTATTCCAAGGCCCCTATCCCCATATCTGTAGGATCCCTGTGACCTGGTGACTTTAATCAAAGTCCTCAGCTCCTGGCAGGTGGTCTCCAAACAGCTCTTTCTGACTTTAGGTTCTGAGTAACTGCTCCTTCCTCCCACCCCCTGACACCCAGGTTATAGAGCCGTGCAGTTCCCATCCTCTCTGTGTGGCCCATACTTCCATAGATAGTACCTTTATTAAACTCTAAGTCTTGCTAACTTGCCAATTATTTTCTGCTGTGATCTTAATTTGGGTGGCTAAGGATATCTCAAATTTAAGCAAATTCAAGCTTAATTTCTTTATGCAACTGTTTTTCCTGTTTTCCCTGAATCTTATTCATTGTCATTAAAAATACTACTGTCTATCCAGGTGCTCAAGCAAAAATCACACACTTATCCTTGATTCTTGTTTCTGTTACTTCCCAGAAGCAGTCAGCCAGCAAGGGCTATTGATTCTATCTCAAATCTGACCACTTTTTACAGCTTCAACTGCCACCACCCTGGTCCACACCACTGCTGCCTCTCGCCTAAAATAGCTTCCTTAATTGGCTTCCCTGCTTCACTTTGCTCCCCTACAATCCTCTCCACTTGGCAGTCAGAGTAATCCTTTTAAAATGTAAGTCAGATCACATCACTTTAAAACCCTCCAAGAGTATCTCACTGCACTTGAATTTAACCCCAAATTCCTTGCCGTGACCTACACGATTGGCTCTCACTGCTTCACCAGCGTGCCTTGCTTGTCTGGAGTGTCCTTCCCTTAGATGTCACTGCAACTGGTCTCTGGTCTCTCCATCATCACCCCATGTGTCCTCTTTTACAAAGGCTCTCACCAGCCTCCCCACCAAAAGCAGCCTGAGTCACGTTGCTCTGACTTGTGTAACTTTATTCTGCTGTCACTATCTGAAGTGGTCTTGTCCATCTGTACAGATGTGGGTCAGTGTCCCTCAGCTGTAGCATAAGCTTTGTGAGAGTGAAGTCCTTTTTTCACCTTGTTCACATGTCCATCCTGATGACCTAGAACAGTGCCTGTATGTAGCAGGTGCTCAGTTAATATTTGTTGAATGAATAAATGAACAAACCTTTGTTTCTCCAGGAGGTTTGGGCTAATTCAGGCCCTACCAGCTACAGAAGTATCCAGAACCCAACCTGAACTAAAAGTGGGAAGGTAGAAAAGGGAGGAAGATGAAGAGCAGTGAGTTTAGTACAGTGGAAAGAGCCCTGGATTCTAGCTATTTGATTGTAGACAAGTTACTTAACCTCTATCTTCCCTTAGTTATGATAGAAGCAGGTGGCAAATAATGATCTAAGTTCTCTTTGAAAATGTTCTGATTCCATGCTAGCTGATACTGCTCAAACAAGGGCTGGCATGTATGCCTTTTATTTGTTAAGAGAAGAATCCTGCTCATTCTTTTGTGTAGGAAATTTTTGGTGTTAAGAGTAGCACATCATCTTTCTTCGTATGATCAACATGAACGTGAATGTGCCATCCCTCAGCACAGGAGAGATTAACGCCTGAGCCTGAATCACTTACAGAGCCCTTTTAATGCATGATTTCAGTTAATCCTCAGAGCAATTGAAGCAGGCAGACCAGATGCAATCTTTCAAATAAGGAAATGGAGATGTAAGCAGAAGGTCACTCCACTGATGTGGCCCAGTGCCAGGACTCTGCCCGGATCCTCTGCTCTCCTAGGCCGGTGCCCCATCCTCTGCACCATGTTGCCTCACATCTGATGGTTAGCCAGGCGCTTTTGTAACCAGTGGGCATTTGTAACCATTAGCACCAGAAATGTCTAAGGCCTTTCTTCCATAACTTCAGATTGTCTCATGCCCAGGTAAAAGGTGTGAGCTCTGTGACGATGGCTACTTTGGAGACCCTCTGGGTGGGAATGGCCCCGTGAGGCTCTGCCGCCTGTGCCAGTGCAACGACAACATCGATCCCAATGCGGTTGGAAATTGCAATCGCTTGACGGGAGAATGCCTGAAGTGTATATATAACACTGCTGGCTTCTATTGTGACCGGTGCAAAGATGGATTTTTTGGAAATCCCCTCGCTCCCAATCCAGAAGACAAGTGCAAAGGTAATCAGCTATTGGCCAGATTTTGTCAAATCGTATTCATTTATTCTGAGAATTCACTGTGTGGTCCCTAAATATTTACAGCTTGGTCTTAACACAGCCACTGTTGAACAGAAATAGCATGCAAACATTTTCTAGCCAACACATTAAAATAAAGAAGAACAGATGGAATTAATTTTTAAAAGTTTTATTTCACCTGATACATCCAACATATTACCATTTTAGTGAATCAATAAAAAATTGAGATATTTGTTCTTTTTCCACACCAACTCTTCAAAATCCAGTGTCTATTTAACATGTACAACACATCTCAATTCAGACCAGCCACACTTCAGGTGCCCAGTAACCACAGGTGGCCAGTGGCTACTGCACTGAGCAACACAGGCCTAATTAACCTATTTGTATGGCTTATATTTTAGTATCTCTGAGGTGATTTGCATCTTTTGCTGTCTTCCTACCTTAGCCTGCAATTGCAATCCCTACGGGACTGTGAAGCAGCAGAGTAGCTGTAACCCTGTGACTGGACAGTGCGAATGTCTGCCTCATGTGACTGGCCGTGACTGTGGAGTTTGTGATCCTGGATTCTACAACCTGCAGAGTGGGCAAGGCTGTCAGAGGTAAGACCTCAGTTGCCATTGGTGGAGGTAATGTTTGCTCTTTTTGTTGTAAGAGATGAGTTATATTAACAGTTGCCTTGATTTTTTTTTCATAAATTATTTGAGTGCCTAATATAGACAGGGCATCCTTAGAGGCAATCCCGGAGAGTTGTAATTTAGCTAATGGGAGAAAGGGGTGGCATGCAGCAGCCCTTGCTATGTCAGAATCACTATTAAAAAAAGTACAAATTACAGGGTCCTTCCTGAGAGGCTTAGAGTCAGAGCCTCTGGAGTTGCAGCCTAGGAATTCCTCTTTTCAAAGCTGTAGGGTGCCAGGTTGGAGAGCCACTGGTAGTGGTTTTAATGGCAGAATAACAGTGTTTGTATGGATTAGGTTAGAGAAAGAGGTTCTGAACAGAATTCATGAAAATTACTTGAACTTCAGGGTTTCAGTAACCCTTAACATTCCGTCTTAATAGACTTAATATTATGATTTCTCATATAAATGACATCAGTCCTATGCTGAAAGGAAAACAAAAAGATTTGCTTAAGTGTGTTTTTCTTACCTGAGAAATGTCATGTGCTCGTTTTCAGGTGTGACTGCCATGCCTTGGGGTCCACCAACGGACAGTGTGACATCCACACTGGCCAGTGTGAGTGCCAACCTGGCATCACTGGTCAGCGCTGTGAGCACTGTGAAGTCAACCACTTTGGATTTGGACCCAAAGGCTGTAAACGTAAGGGGGGGTGTTGGTGGCCCAGAACTCTGAGCCTCCCCTCATTCCAGTTAGAACTGTGAGTCCAGAAAGGACTTTGACAGCTTCAGCCTAGTCAAATGGCTTGTAGTCAGGGCTGTACCTAAGTCATCATTGATGCTTTTTTCGATGAATATTATTCTTTAAAACTCGGGGGATTGAGAGCTTCTCTTGTTTTCTTTGCAACCACCTTATCTGTATCTTCTTTTATAGTGTTTGTGATTCTTCCTTTTTCCAATCTTTTGTTTTCCCAAGAAAAAGTCTCCCTGATTAATGAGCTTTCCTGCTGTAAAAAAAAGTTTAATAAAACTTTTTTATTGATCACATTCTTAGTGCAGATAGTGAAATGGAGAGGATTCTGCTTATAATGTGTTTGTTGACTTATTGGCTACAGTTGCTTCCCACCCTTGGGGCCCCTTTGGTGCGGTCACATATAAACATCTGCTTCTCTTTGGCATAAACACAGGCCTGGAATTAGGCCTCAGAACAGTTTGGGTTTTTGCTTTCTGAATTCCATCATTTCTCCTGTGGAATGCAGCATAAGTCATTGACTCAGTTCAGAGAACAAAGTGAGTAAACAAACTATAAGATAATGCAAAATAAGTATTAGCATTTGGGTTTTCTGGTTCCTTAGTAAGAGAAATATTAAACAGAGGGAAGATGAAGATAGAGATGAATTCTTGAAGTGCACAGAAAGGGCACTGATTAGTTTAATAGATTAATTTCTTTAATTAAGTAACATAAGAATGCACATTTTTAAAACTTTCTTTTGCTCTAAAAATTTCTCTCTTCTCGGCTAAGCAGACTTGACTATTCAAATTCTCAGAAATTGGCCTGTTTTTTTAAAAAAAAAGTCTACTTATAATGATAGTCATCTGAATTAAAAGAAAATGCTCTCTTTCTTCCTCTCCTTATTATGGACTCTTTCCCTTTATTCTGCAGCCTGTGACTGTCATCCTGAGGGGTCTCTCTCACTTCAGTGCAAAGACGATGGTCGCTGCGAATGCAAAGAAGGTTTTGTGGGAAACCGCTGTGACCAATGTGAAGAGAATTATTTCTACAATCAGTCCTGGCCTGGCTGCCAGGAATGCCCAGCATGTTACCGGCTGGTAAAGGATAAGGTAAGCTGTCAGCAGTGCATGCATGCATACACTCATTCATTCGGCAGACATTGAGTGGGCGCTGCCTATGTACTAAGCTCTAGAGAAAAAGAGGTGAACAAGATAGACACAGCTCCTGTAGTCAAACTTAGGTTCCAGTTGGGAGACAGATAATAAAAATTAAAGAAATACTGAGATAAGTGCCAGAAAGAATATAAACAGAGAATAACTGGGGGGAGGAACTGCTTTATATAAGGTCTCTCTAAGAAAATTAATTTAAGGTGAACTCATAAGGAAAAGAAGGACAAGTCAAATGAGAAGTGGTGGGTATGCTGTTCCAGGCAGAGGGAATGTGGGATACATAGGCCTCGAAGCTGGGGGGTGTCTGGAGTCTCTTGAATGAGGAAGGAGTGGTTTGTGATATGAGTAGAGTAGTGGCTGGAGACAGCTTATGTTGTACCCCATGACCATACTAAGGAATTCAGATTGTATTCCAAAGCCAATGGGAATGAACTGAAGCGGTTTATCCAGTTTAAACTGAAATCCAGTTTGTATTTTAAGAAGAACACTTGGACTGCTCTCTGAAGAATGATGGTTAGGAGTGGGGCACAAGAGGAAGCCTAGATTGCATTGGATAAATATGTGTGTTTGGGGGACAGGGAGTTAGAGGAGGCACGGATAGGAAAAGAAAAGAACCAAGGATGGATTTTAAGTTTTTTGCTTAAGGTAGCTGGAGGCATTATTTACTGAGATGGGAATGACTCAGAACAGATCTCAGGAAAAAAAAATGGAGAGTATAGTTTTGGACGTTGAGATACCTATCTGCGAGCGGAGTGGAGCTATCAGGAATGTAATCTAAAATGCAAGGGCGAAGTCAGAACTGGAGAATCATCAGCATGTAGTGTTTAAAGTCAAAGGAATGAGCCTGACGGGTTTTCTTTTGAAGTCAGAGAAATAAAGAAACACTACCCATGTATCATCTATATGAAAGTAGACGTATGTGGAATGCATAGACCTACATGTTAATGGAGTGCCCCTCTGATGATTATTGTTGCAGGAAGTGCAGTTGATTTCTTCAGGAATATTTGCACAACCTGCCTTCTGTTTTCTTCCTTTATTATGTTAGGTTGCTGATCATCGAGTGAAACTCCAGGAATTAGAGAATCTCATAGCAAACCTTGGAACTGGAGAGACGGTGACAGATCAAGCCTTTGAGGACAGACTAAAGGAAGCAGAGAAGGAGGTTATGGACCTCCTTCGTGAGGCACAGGACATCAAAGGTATGCATGATTAAGCAATGGTTAACCTCTGTGTGATGGACCCATCTTTAGATATGGCTGCTAATTCAAGGGTAATTTGCATGGTTTTATAAAATTCTCAACTTTTGAACTATGTTTGGAGTATGATTATTTATTAAACAATATGTAAAGATACAAGAACCTGTCAACTTAATGTTTTAAATACAGTAATTCTCCCAACATATCGAAAACAAGTAGGTGTTAAAATTCCAACCGTTTTATGTCTGTTCCATTACAGTGTTGTTAAATAGGTTGGAAAAAAATCTTTTAAGTTTTGCATTTTGTGTGTGCAAAATTTTCAACTGATTTTAAGTAGAAAATTTGAATTTGAACTTTGATATTCTGTCATTCTAGTGATTGAAAATTTATTTTATGCACTGTTCTATTTCCTTAGAAAGTATTCTCATAAGAAAAAAAAGTGTGGACTTCAAGTACTGACTGAACAGTTAGCTACTGAATATATAACATTTAGAATTTACAAAAGTAAAGATTAGAAATTAGTGCCTACTTACGAAATTTTCTGTTAATGAACAAATGTGCTAGTAACATTATATATGAGTATATTTTACATATTGTGTCCATATTTAATGCCCTTTGCAATTACGCAAGTCCTCCATACATTGTCTTATGATACCAATGGCATGCATCAGTATCATAAAAAGGGGTTGACTTAAAACTTTAAAACAATTTGTTTGAAGATACTTTATTGATTTTAAAAGAAACAGTCCTGAAAACTATGAAAGTAAAAAATAGTTATTTTAAATAATTTACTTTGTAGATCACTTTAAACTTTTATTTTTATTATCCTCTGAATTAAGCATTTTTCTAAATTTGAAAGAGTCCTTTTCTATCCTTACAGAGGGCCTATAGTATGCCGGGCATTGTGCTAGACACAATAATGAAAAATGAATAAGAGAATGTTCCTTCTGTCAAGGTGCTCACTCTCTGGCTGAGGTCACTTTTGTTTTGGGGCTTTCCATCACTGAGATAGATACTGGTATTCACAGACACTCGTAGTAAATGTGCATTAACATCATACACTTAGGACCGTGGTAATGGACTTCCCTGTTGAGTTGATGAATCTATACTCATGTTCATCTGGAGTTAGAGAAGTCTGCCTGTCAGAGTACAGGTCAGCCAAAACCATATACATTGCTCATTTCTTGTTGTAAATATCCTAATAGATAGATTTTGATTTTATAGTGTTATTAAAGTAGACAAGGTAATTAGATGCATGTGGTTTGGGCCAGTTTGTTTAATTTTGATGATTCCGGAAATTTTTCTGTGAGGTAAATTTTGAGGAATTGAAAAATAAAATGAGAGATCTAGAGGTTGTTACCTTCAGGTGTTTGGTTTTTGTTTTGGTGGCAGTAACATTTTAAGTCTTAAACATAGGTTAAGAAGAATTTCTATGTTTCAAGAACTGTATAAATAATAGTGTTTTTTTCAGGATGTTCATTGTTCAGCACGACTTTTGACACAGCTTTCCATCAAGGATTCTCTTGTATCAACATATTCACATCTGTTTGCCATACATGTTGAAGAACTAAATGTAGATTACCATTCTTAAGGGCCCATCACTCCACCTGAGAGGTGGGGTTTGGGGTTTGGCTGCAGCTCTGGTGCCAGCATTGTCAGCACGTGGGGAGTCAAGGGACATGAGAGGGAGGTCAGCCGGCGCCACTGCTCTCCGTGCTCCATGGCTTGGGCAGCCCCAGCCACATCCAGCCCCCCTCGGCCGCAGTGACCGCCTGCTTTCCTCTGCCCAGGCAGGTGTGCTGATGGAGGAAAGATCTGATAGAAGCCATGGCCATTATACCTCTCCAAGAGCCACGGGGAGCTGGGGAGCATACTGTCCTGCTGCCTCTGGTGGCTTTGAGGGGACCGTGGTGGGGCTGGGGTTAAAGTCCACTCCCACTAAGATCAGATTCGTGCAGTTCCCGGCTGACCTTTCCTTAGGTTCAAACTTGTCAAGAATAGAAATATCTTCTTAATGATTTTATCTTTTCAGACTATTCCTAATTACTCATTTGTAGTTTAAACTTGTGTTTATTCTGCAGCTTTAAAAGGATATTATATGGTACAGTTACGTCTTACAGTTACACAGTGGAATTGGAAGGCATTTGAAGTGGTCCTACCAGTTAGGTCATCTGTTTGCTTTTCAGATACTATTGTTTGTCTAAAAAACTGGTCAGAGAGGCTGATGCCTGTGAGAGTTCTGAAGACCTAAAGGGAGGGGCTTCTATGACTTCATTGGCTGCTTAGGCTTCCTTAATTTAAATGATTTTCTATGATTTCAACTCATTTTTAATCTTTTTGTATTTTCTTAAAAATCATTGGATCATTGAAGAATTGTTTAATCATCTGAGCAGAGCCATTATGTATAGCTAGGCAAGATATACACCAGCTTTGCACATGTTTTTGGTGGCCCTGCCTACAAGTTGCTATTTTCCAAACCTATATTCCCCTTTATTGATCTTGACTTTGACCTCTTTTTCACCTTCCTTGGAAAATGTAGACACCAACACTGAGCATCATGTGAAATAAGAACATCAGTTTTGAATAGGACTTACTTAATGGTTCCTGTGTATTAATATAACCTCACGACATGTGAGAATTTTAATAATGACAATTATATTTGTAAGGGCTTATATTTATCTTTTGATTTATTAAATCAGGTATGAGGTTTAAGTTGAATGGGCATAATTAATAAAGACCAATTTGAAGGACTATGCAAAAGCAGAAATCAAACTGAAAGAAATTACATGGCTGTGCCAGGGGGCAGGGAGTGGCCGCAGGAGGCTACCTGGTTTATTTTACTAAATGAATTTAATTTGCCATACTTCAACATCTGTTTTGAACCTGATTTTTTCCTAGATTAGAAAAATGTCCAACTCAGTGCTGGTAGTGCTTTAACATAGTATTTTTATGATTAAATATGGATGTGCCAAAATACCAAAATCTTTCCCTCCTCACACATGTCGTGTGTGTCTTCCCTTTTCCAGTCACCATATACAACTGGGGATAGAGTGACAAGAAAGAGGGGCTTATATTCATTCATAAGTGGGGCAGTCACGTGATTGGAGACAGCATGATGAATGCAGTAGTGGAGGTTCTCCTGGGCCCAGTGAAGACTGACTTGCTGGACTGATGAGCTTAGGGAAAGCATGTCAGAAAGATGCTCTCTGGAAGAGTAATGATAAATAGTGCCCCAGAGTAATGGGAGATGATCTGTCTCCTCTGCCATCAGGGAACTTATGAGCTCTCTTCCATACTGCCATTGCAGATGTAGACCAAAATTTGATGGATCGCCTCCAGAGAGTGAATAACACCTTATACAGCCAAATAAGTCGTTTACAGAATATCCGGAATACCATTGATGAGACAGGAAATTTGGCTGAGCAAGCACGTGCCCGGGTAGAAAGCACAGAGCAGTTGATTGAAATTGCATCCAGAGAACTTGAGAAAGCAAAGATTGCGGTTGCCAATGTGGTGAGTGATGGCGAAGGTCTGAGGTGGGGGTGGCAGAGGCCCTTGGCAGTTTGTAGCAAATCTGTTACTGACTATGGAGTGTTTTTTCAGCTAAATTGACTCCTTGTGTCTTTTTATTTGTCTCTGAACATGAAGCAAGAAAGCCACATTGCTCTTCCTTGTCATAAAATTTTATCACAAACTGGACAAAAAGCAAAGGATATTAAGGTCCTTTCTCTAGCTTTGTTCTTACTATGGCACTAGGTAATTTAAACTGCCTTTATCCTTTCCTGAAACAAATAATCTGCAGTCAAGGATGCTCATGCTAAAGATTTCTGAAGTTAAGGGACCATTTTTTTGCTAAATCACATGAATGAAAATTTGGTTTTGACACTTGCTTTATTAAATTTAAATAATTCAGTCCTTTGAGATGAGTACTCTGATTATATCCTCTTCAGTCAATCACTCAACCAGAGTCTACGGGGGACCCAAACAACATGACTCTCTTAGCAGAAGAGGCACGCAGGCTTGCTGAACGGTAATGTCCAGATCCCTGTTTGATGGTTAACTTACAACTTTGCTCATGGTGTGTATGTGTTGTCCCATCCTATACCCACAAGACACTTCCACATAACCCACTTTGCAAAGTTTGTGCTCTTTTCTGTAATGTTAATGAGCTCTGTGTATTCTTTTCTTCCCTTTGCTTTGAAATTAGAATATTTACTTTGAATATTAGACTAAAATGGTTTAGAGAGAAATTGTATTTGCACATCTCAAAGAAAACTGTACTATTTTTAGGTTTTTTATTTCAAAACCTGAAAGTTAATAGGTAACTAAGAAGCTCAGTAGAATTTAGTTTTTTTTTTAATTTTTAAAATTAATTTTTAACAAAAATGTTTAATTTTCAAGTTTCAATAGAGAACATTTACTAAATGGTACATTTGACAATCAGCCAAAGAAAACAGACCATTTCGTTCCTGTTTTTTTCTTAAAGTTTTTTTATTAAATGTAAGGTAAACTCTTAAGAAGACTTTAAATCGTAGAGGGCATTAAATTTAAAAAGTTTTTAAAAATAAAATTGCTAGAATGTAGGCTCTATGAGGGCAGGAGTGTTTGTGTGTTTTATTTGCTGCTGAAGTCCCAATACCTAAACAAGTGCATGGCAGGTGGTGAGCACTCCGTACATGTCTGTTGGATGCTTTGCAGAACAGCTCCGTAGGCCTCATGCATGTGGGGTGCTTAAGCCTGAGATTAGAATTTTAGCGTTCATGTCCAGAGCAATTACAGTGGCTTCTTGCTTTAACATGTGCTCTCTTTCTATTCTTTATAAATATGAATGTGTGAACTGTGTCATTTGGTTCATAGACCATTTATGGTTTCATAGCTGGATTTTCTGATTCAAAGAAGGCAGCTGAAAACATGAAAAACTCCCAAGAAAATTAGGTCTTGGAGATAAATTGATTCTAGTGTACTTTATACACAAATTTTGAAGGAAAATTGATCATACCAAAAAGAAGGGCCACATATTACAGTGTGACAATGTAATATGAAATTTTATTGCTGGGGAAAAAGAAAAAACATCTTAGCAGTGAACCAGCTAAAACACATTATTTGGCTGGAGTCCCTGTTGACATGTTCCTTGCCGTTGGATGTTGAGTTGGTTTTTCTGACCAGTAACCAGGTGCTGTTTCAAGACTATGTAGTAAGCAAGGCTAGGGCTGAGGTGGGGGTTGGGGTTGGGGTTAGGGTTAGGATTAGAAAAAAAAGACCACAGTAAGTGAACCAGAGCAGCAATTAAATATTAGGTCTGGTATTTGTGTTTAGGACTAGATACATGAGGTACTGTTAGCACACACAGTTTTATATATAAATTGCTCTTAAATAACTATATTTAAAAGTAATATTTGAAGAAATACAAACATTTGCCTTTATTAATTTTATACTATTTTCTCTGAAAGTATCATTTTCTCAAAATACACAGAATGCTATTTATAAACTTATCCCCACTGAAATGATTGCAAAATTCCGAATTTACAGGAATTCCCAATATTTGTAGAACTCTACCCATTAGTATATGTGTGTGTGTGTGTGTGTGTGTGTGTGTATGTATAATAAGGTAAGCATTATCTGAATTCTGCTTTCCCTATTAGGTGGTTGTTTCATGGTTTATTTTTTCTCCTATATTATATAGTCATAAACAAGAAGCTGATGACATTGTAAGAGTGGCAAAGACAGCCAATGATACATCAACTGAGGCATATAACCTGCTTTTGAGGACACTAGCAGGAGAAAATCAAACAGCAATTGAGATCGAAGAGCTTAATAGAAAGTGAGTATAATTTAAAAGTGGCTTATAGCCCTTCAGTTGTTCTTGTAAGTAACACCAGTTCAATGAAAAATTAAGTGATATGGAGTCAAGGCATGTATTCATGCAGTAAGATTTCTTTTTTGTTAATCATGCTTTGAAATAGTGTAGTAATTAGAATGGAATGTAGAGCCACAGAGATTTTCTTTGATCCAGTTACTGTTACTGCACTGAATGGTACCAGGACTAGTCATGATACTTAAAATTCTACGTAAATAAGAAAAGAAAAATATCATAGAGTAAGTAGAGAAAATCTACTTGAGCTACAAATATTTAAAAGTGTCTAAAATAAAGTATATGGTAAACCATGTGTTATAAATGGGAGTTATGAGGTGAAATATAAATTTAAGGTATGTTAGTATTAAATAATAGCATTTTAACATCGCAGGTTTTTTTTTTTTGAGGGTTTGGAAATACCATCACAGTGATTTAAATTAGAATGAATCTGCTTAACGTTACGATGCTAAAAGCAACGTACGTTTTTCATTAAATCACATGTTTTCTTACTTAGGTATGAACAAGCAAAGAACATCTCACAGGATCTGGAAAAGCAAGCTGCCAGAGTACATGAGGAGGCCAAAAAGGCCGGCGATAAAGCTGTGGAGATCTATGCCAGCGTTGCCCAGCTGACTCCTGTGGACTCAGAGGCCCTGGAGGTACGGGGTTCGCAGCCTGGATGCACAGGGCTTTGGCAGCCACAGTCATCGCTCATCTACAGGGACTCCCTACTCCCCAGGGACAGACAGAGAGAGAGAGAGAGACACACACACACACTCTCTCTCTCTCTCTCTCTCTCTCTCTCTCTCTCTCTCTCTCTCTCTCTCTCTCTCTCCTCTCTCTCTCTCTCCTCTCTCCTCTCTCTCTCTCTCTCTGGATAAGAGCTATTCCGACTGCCCTGCCACACTCACCAGTACCCACCTCCTCCTCTAGCCTCTAAGTGAACTCTGGTAGAATTTAAGTCTATTTTACATATGTCAGTAGAACTCACTAAGGTAAAGAATCCTATAATTATCAACACTTAATAGCAAAGTCTGCTTTAGTGATATGAGTGATGACTCCTTAATCGTTAACATACATCCAAATTGTAATGTACTTGGATTAATTAAAAGAGATAAACCTGTTACTCTCAGCCACTATCTGGTTGAGAATGAGAGAGAAAGAAAAGACAGTGGTTTAAATGAAAGAACTATATATCAGGTTGCTCTGGAGCAGGTGAAATATTTTGGGATTGGTAGTGTTTTATTTCATCTGTACTCTAATCATGAACCATCATACCCAGCTCTGTATCAGTGGTATATTTTTCACATTAAACTTGAAATTTAAAGTTCCACTTCTTACATCTGAAATATCAACTTGATTTTTGCTGTGAAGGTTTGGATCTTGTCAGACATGTACACACTGTATGATTCCACATATATAAAATTTGAGGATAGGCAAAACTAATCTATGATGATAGAAAACACACTGGGTGGTTTTGGGTGTGGAAATTGACTGGAAAGAGACAAGAGAATTTCCTGGCTTAGAAATATTCTGTATCTTGATTGGGGTGTTGATTACGTAGGTAAATATAATTGTCAAAACTCATCAAACAAAGCACTATGCATTTCACTGAGTCTAAAGTAGATCTCAATTATTTTTTAAAAATCCATGAAATCTTCACCAGTGCTATTCTTTTACCTACTGAGTATTAATGTTAGGGAGTCACTAAGCCAGTTTCATCAGATTACTGGTTTGTCTAAAATGTAATGATCTTGCTGGCTTTTCACAGAATGAGGCAAATAAGATAAAGAAAGAAGCTGAAGATCTGGACAGTCTGATTGACCAGAAGTTAAAAGATTATGAGGACCTCCGAGAGGACATGAGAGGGAAGGAGCTGGAAGTAAAGAACCTTCTGGAGAAAGGAAAGACTGAACAGCAGGTTAGTTTGATTTGCACTTTGCTTCATTTCTTGAGACAAAATTTGGGACCATCCAGGTGTCACTTGTATAGGTAATGTTACCACAATTGGAGAAGCAGCAAACTGCAAAGCGTTCAGAGAGGGGCCTCTGTGGGGTGTGCAGGCCTCATGCAGAGTATGCAGGCCTCTGTGGGGTGTGCGGGCCTCATGTGGGCTGCGTGGGCCTCTGTGGGGTGTGTGGGCCTCATGCAGGGTATGCAGACCTCTGTAGGGTGTGCGGGCCTCATGTGGGCTGTGTGGGCCTCATGCAGTGTATGCAGGCCTCATGTGGGCTGCGTGGGCCTCTGTGGGCTGCGTGGGCCTCATGCAGGGTATGCAGGCCTCTGTAGGGTGTGCGGGCCTCATGTGGGCTGTGTGGGCCTCATGCAGTGTATGCAGGCCTCATGTGGGCTGCGTGGGCCTCATGCGGGGTATGCGGGCCTCATGTGGGCTGCGTGGACCTCTGTGGGGTGCGCAGGCCTCATGCAGGGTATGCAGGCCTCTGTGGGGTGCATGGGCCTCATGTGGGATGCCCAGGGCTCTGTGGGGTGCGTGGGCCTCATGCAGGTCTCTGTGGGGTGCACAGGCCTCATGCGGGGTATGCGGGCCTCGTGGGGTAAGCGGACCTCTGTGGAGCACGTGAGCCTCATGCAGGGTATGTGGGCCTCTGTGGGATGCGCAGGCCTCATGCGGGGTATGCGGGCCTCTGTGGGGTGCGTGGGCCTCATGCAGGGTGCCCGGGCCTTACCTGCTGGCAGGTTTCAGGATGCTGGCATGACATGCCTGGTCTGTCAGGAGAGAGAAGGAAATCGCCTTCTTGTACTCTGACCTGCCGTGTGTCTGCAGACTGCCGACCAGCTCCTAGCCCGAGCGGATGCTGCCAAGGCTCTTGCAGAAGAAGCTGCTAAGAAGGGACGGGACACCTTACAAGAAGCCAATGACATTCTCAACAACCTGAAAGGTATGGAAGAGTCAGCTAATCGCATATTTGTATGCTTCCTCCACTAGGGCAGCTTCCTTTCCTTTCCTTTCTTTTTTTCAATTTTTACCACAAGGTTCTTAGAACCTACACAATGTGAAAGATAGCAGTGTCGTAATTCCTATATACCCATCAGCCAGATTCAACAGTTGTGATTTTTACCACACTTACTTCATCCCTCAGCACCCACGCTACTTCCTTTATGCTGAAGTATTGCAAAGAAAAATTCCGGAGCTCACGTCATTTTACCTCTGCATACCTCACTATGAAAACCAAGGGAGGAAAAAGAGGAGATTTTCTTATGTCAGGATAACTCATGTAATCAAAATAGGCCTACTTAGCTGATTTATGTTGGTAAATGGAGATTAATTATCTTTAATTTTCTCGGCAAATTGCATCTCAATCATTGTGTGTTTTTTTCCTCACCCAAGATAAATATACCCAATTCACTGTGTAGCCCTGGACTCTGGTAAAATAGCCGTAGGTTCTATAAACACAGAAGCTTTACAGGATAATGGTTGAATGTGAGTTTAGTGTATTGTGTCAGTGGGGTTGGGTTAGAATCCCTGCTCCACCTCTTACTTACTGTGTGTCCTTGGGGAATGATCTGCCTCTTTAAGCCTCAGTTTTTTCACATACACAGTGATACATGCCTGCATCCCAGGTGCATAAAGCTCTTACCTCTGTACCTAACACACAGTAAACACTAAAGTGCAGCTTGTAGTAATGGCTGAGGTGGTGGTGGAGGCGAATCCAGTGCTCTGCATCAAAGTTCATTTTTCAAGTAAGAATTTGCTTTTCAGAGAGGTATTTGCTCACATGAATCTAGAAATGGGCGCTTCGTTCGCCTGAGACTTCTGGCCATGCTGCGTTTCATTTTTCTCCTCTGACTGCCACTAAACAATCCAGTTGCACCTCCCTGAAAGGTTCCCTTTTGGCCTATTTAGACTTTACTTCAAATGCGTTCCTTGCACTCGCTTTAGATTTTGACAGGCGAGTGAATGATAACAAGACTGCTGCAGAAGAGGCACTGAGGAGAATTCCTGCCATCAACCAGACCATAACGGAAGCCAACGAAAAGACTAGGGAAGCACAGCTTGCGCTGGGCAACGCTGCGGCGGACGCCACTGAGGCCAAGAACAGGGCCCGCGAGGCCGAGAGGATCGCCAGCGCTGTCCAAAAGGTGTGAGCTCTCCTCTTCTCTGAAACAGACTCTTTGCTCATATAATTCTCTAGTCATTTTCTGGTCCCTTTCCAGACCCCAAAAACCCTTGCAAATTTTCTCAACTCCAGTAAAATTATCTTAAACCACCCTTGTCATTTACTAGGCATTAGTGTGGGTAACCACACCAGTTGCAGAGAGAGATTCACTGAAAGGGTCTCTGCTCTAAAATTTCTACCATGTTTCAGTGGCAGGGTCTGAGTTTTGAGGAAGCGGCATGGCTTCGGGGACCCATAGAACCCCTTCCACAAAAAAATCAGATTTTTCCTAAGTAAACATGTTCTTAGACATGGACAACTGACCTTTTTCCAATCTTATATAGAGCGCAAGTGGTCAACTTTCAAGGCCCCCTTGCAAGCATATTGCTGTGTTTAAGTCCACCTATTTAGAATTTCTATAGCTGTCATTGCTAGGATTCTTTTACTCATTTTAAAGAATAATTTCTGTAGGCTGGCCTTTTCCTACTTAAAGGTTAGTCTGTTTGTTTTATTTAAAGGAGAAATTGGAGCTGATTGAAAAACATGTGTTTGAGAATCACATTTTTTAGCTTCTGGAGAACAGTCAGTTTTGGAGTTAATTGCATTTTACAAAATACTCAGCTTTTGGGATTATGGTCTTTTTGTACATTTTGATGTTTGCCAAGTAGAACAAAGCTAGCTTTGAATTTAAAATCTATCCAAGTGAAAGAGTCTAATCAACAATGTGGTAGAAAATGTTCACCATTTAAATGTTTATCTAATTTGCTAGCGATGTGACCTCAGCTAAACATGGCAACAACAGGACAGGAAGTTTTAAGGTTTAAATAAGAGGATACAAATGCAAGCGCTTTACAAAATATAAAATGCTACTGCATTACGTGGTAATGTCATTTTTTTTCATTGCTGTTATTTGGAACCCAAACAAATGATAACATAATTCAGCATGGAGTAAAAATTACTGCCCCATTCTTGCTGGAGTGTATTTTTGAGCCATTTTACAGCCATCAAAGGAGTGGGAGCATATGTTAGGAAAAGGAAAGCTTTTTTTCTATTAGCAACTGTTAATCTTGCACGTAGAATGCTACCAGCACCAAAGCAGAAGCTGAAAGGACGTTCGCAGAAGTTACAGACTTGGATAACGAGGTGAACAATATGTTGAAACAACTGCAGGAAGCAGAAAAGGAGCTGAAGAAGAAACAAGGTGATGCTGACCAGGATATGATGATGGCAGGCATGGTAAGCAATTTTGGCATATTTGCTCACGGGCAGAAAGTGCAGGGGGTTTAACAATAATGTCCAGCTTGTAGAAAAGAGGCTCTTTCATATTGATTTCAGCTTTTCGTTGTGTTTTCTGGTCCAGAATTGGGTTAGTCACTTACATAGAAGACTAAGAATTCGGATTCGCTGCCAGGTTGTTGCACAATTGTCCTGTCCCTAAGCTACTTTCACTTAAAAGCAAGACTTGGTTTTACACATTTAAAAGTATGTGCTTATATTTTCTAATGGGTAATTCATAGGTGGTATAAAATCAAAAAGGAACAAGAAGGAATGCAGCAAGAAGTTAATTTCCTTCCTACTCTTGTTCTCCCAGCAGCTTGCTCCCTAGAAGCAAAGACCGGTTTCTTATGTAAAAGGACATTTTTGCAGATGACAAAATGTACCAAACTTACAGCCCATTTAATTTTTCACTGTTTCTGGCAATGTGTATACATGACACCATTTGTAACAAAATTGCCCTGTGTTGCATGGCCCAACAAAAACTAGGGTCCATTTTTCGGTCTTTTGCTGTATTTTGTTTTTGAAAGACTTCAGTGCAGCGGAGGGACAGTGGAAATACTCCTTTCCATTTCAGCCTGATAACAGTCACAGTTCAGTTGTGCACTTTCAGTCAGGGAAGGGACCCTTCTTCCACCCCTGTGCTAGAAAGTAGGCCCTTTGCTGTCCGTCATTTTCACCGTGGGATGGAAAGAGAAATACTAAGCCTGTTAATCAAGGTAAGGAAGAGTCCGGGGAAGTGATAGCAAAAAACATCCCTGTGCAAACACCTTACTTTATTATGCTTTTTTTGTTGGGTTGGTTTTTGTTTTGGATTGTCCTAATTTTCTATAGCAGGATGTGACTCAAATGGAAATTCCCATATAGTAAAAAACATGTATTACTCATATGTGCTGAGGGTCTCTGGATTTCATTTTTAATATGGTCATAGAATATTAGATTTAGAGCCTTTGGAAAAAGCCTTTTCCTTTTTTAAAGCCCATATGTAGTCTTTATGGGCTTCAAAAAGGGGTATAGATTCAATTCAGAGGTTAGAAAGAAGGTCCATCTTTTGTTCATTTTGGCAAGTAACTTCTCAGGAGCACAAAGCACCTTCATGCTGTCTCATTTATATGTCTTTCCATCTGAAAGGCCAACATTGGGCCAGTATTATTTGAGCCTGAAATATATTATATTTTTAATCAAAAGAGTAAAGGCTTATGGCTGTTGCTGGAGGAAGAAGCTTAGAGACAGCAGGTTAAATGTGATAGTATTGCTCTGGGCAAGCCAAGTGAAGTCCTTTACCTCTCTCCTGCTATGCTCACAGAAAAGCCTGTGAAGGCTTAATAAAATTGGCTAGGATATGAAGAGAGATGAATCATTTATTTGTGAAGGTTTTTCCCTTGCTTGCTTTCTCTTTTTTACATTTCAAAAATTTTGCATTGTCTTGACCCAAAAACTGGAAAAAAGCACCTATGAGGTAGGGAACTCAAAGCAACTCATTTATATTCTGACTAGATTTATTTGTGAGAGCATCTGTTTTTCAATATTTAGACACTTCCTCTTCCATCACCATTTCCTGTGACTCATGCACAAGTGTATTTGTTCAGGTTTCATGGAATTTTCCCAAATTTATATTTACCTTTGGTTGATTTTTAAAATGTAAATTGTATTGCCCCAATTTGTGGGTGTGTGCTTGTGTGGTTGTGGGGAGAGGAAGTTACATAAATGAGTGTCACTCGATGATGAGAATTTTCTGAGAATAGGACATTTCTAATGATCATGTCCCGAAGAGTGTCCTGGAGGACATGTTTTGGTTCTAAAATGTACTTGAAAAAAATAACTTTCTGCTTGATGGATTTTATTAGAAATATACCCCGTGTATTCTTGAGTGAGAAAGGAGATGACTTGATCTTAGAGACCCTAATACAGTCAGTGTAGGCTTACTAGCTGCCTATTCGGGACTATTGTATTAATTAAAAATAACAACATCCTCGGCATGAAGATATGCCAGAAAATAAAAAAGCCTAAAGTGAGAGATGACAATTTCATGAGTTAGGAAAGACGGAGAGAGGAAAGCATCTGAAAATTAGATTTGTTGGCTCATTGGGGGGAAAAAATGTTTTAAGAAGGTGAACAAATACCGTCAGGACTATTTGTATCCTTTGCCCTTTACCCCTCGTCTAGGTTTCACAGGCTGCTCAGGAAGCTGACATCAGTGCCAGAAAGGCCAAAAACTCCGCTACCAGCCTTCTCAATATGATTAATGACCTCTTGGAGAAGCTGGGTAAGTAGCCATAGAGTCATGTTAGGCAGTCTCTGAATTCTCTGTGCTGTTGTTGGGTCAGATATAGTTAACTCAGAAGTAGACACAATAGTATGAATATTGTGTGAACCAAATCATGACTTCACATTGTTTTAATTCAACTAGTATTTAGCAGGTCCTCTCATGGGATCTGATGTAAGTATTGGAATCTGATCGTGGTCCAAGGCCATGAACATTTTTGGAGATGCCAGCTAGGGTGGCTCACTCAGGGTTGAGGCTTATGATACAATTGAACAGTGGTCATTCCTAGCTCATCCTGATGGATTTTTAAAGGATTTAAAGTGAAGGATTTCAATGACAGAATAAAAGAACACATTAAACTGGTGATGATTTCACTGCCTGGAAATCTCTTCACTTGCTAAGTAAAAGATAGTTGGATGAATGACAATTTTTATGCCAAAAGAGAAGGGAAAGTGTGATTTTTTTCAAGGAAATATAAGCCTATTGAAATGCTCTTTTAATCTAACTTGGTAGGGAGCAGGCCTCATTATTGGACAAACTCGCCACCAGCCTCCATGCTGAAGGGTGGTGCGTTAGCCAGTACAGCTTGATGCAGGCCATTCTGCTGCAGGGTGCTAGCCTTGAAAGTTTGGTCAGGGTTTTGTTTTGTGGGTTTTTGGAGGGGGGAGCATATTTTTTATTTGTCGTAGTTGTCAAGAACAATAAATGAAGTGCCAGCAAGTGGATTTTCAAATAAAAGTAAGCTTGAAGAGGTAGCTTTTTGTGGCAGAAAGAGCTGGATTTTAAAGTTCATCAGACTTGGGCTGGCATCTGTGCTGTGCTGTCTATAAGCAGTGCAGACTTGGCAAATTACTTAACATCTGAGAATCACTGATACAAGATGGTCTTGTGAGGGTTTGATCAAGTATACTGCATGAAGCGCTGATCACTGTGCAGCTGTCTGCTTCCATTAATTATGGAAGCAATGCCTTTCAAAAGAACCTCTTTTTCTTGCTAATTTTAAAGCAAAGCTTTGCTGAAACTAGTTCAGCCTTTAATGCTATCCATTTTCCATACTGGCACTCCTTAGTGTCTGACTCCTGAAAGGAGGATGCAACTCCCCAGATGAACCCAGCTTCCCTGGAATCTAAGAGTTGAGGGCTGAGGGTTCTAGTTTAAAGCCTTTTTATGTTTGTTAGATAGCACTGAAAGGACATGCAGGTTACATATGTAAATATGAGAAAAGAATGAAATGTCACAAGATGATCTTCAAAACCACAAGTGAGGCTTAAGGTCTAGTACATCATAGCTGAGTATTTAGAAAACATTTCATAGAAGCTCTTTTCTCAGAAAACGACATCCAACCCAATATTCATTATATGCCCTGGCCTATTCCCCCAGGTTAGGTCAGTGTCTGTACTCGGCTAGTCCTACTTACAGCCTCGGACTGCAGGTCGCATTTGCAGAACAGCTTTGCCTAATGGCAGTGGCTGGGCTTCGTTTATATGGTTAGTGGAGGCACCTGTGGTGATTCTTACTTAGCTCCTCTGTTCTCTTTGGTGTCCTTTCTGAATCTACAGGGCAGCTGGACACAGTGGACCTGAACAAGCTGAATGAGATTGAAGGCATCCTGAACAAAGCCAAAGAGGAGATGAAAGTCAGTGACCTGGACAGGAAGGTGTCCGATCTGGAGAATGAAGCCAAGAAGCAGGAGGCGGCCATCATGGACTATAACAGAGATATTGAAGAGATCATGAAGGACATTCGCAACCTGGAAGACATCAAGAAAACCTTACCATCTGGCTGCTTCAACACCCCGTCCATCGAAAAGCCCTAGAATCTTCTCTTGGGGCTGGAAGGCAGCACCCCCCTGTCCGGGTTGCCGTTGTGAGGCCATAGAGTGCCTTAACACAAAGATTACATTTTTCAGACCCCCACTTCTCTGCTGCTCTCCACCACTGTCCTTTTGAACCAGGAAAAGTCACAAAGTTTAAAGAGAAGCAAATTAAACATCATGAATCGGGAACAAAGGGCTTTAATCAAATCTCTCTTCCATTTGCGGCACTCCCTTATCCACGCTTTCCCTTCCGAGTTGCATAAGGACGTGGCATCCTACGTATTGTACAGTGGCATAAACACTTCGTGGGAACCATGGTATGCCAGGGCTGAGCAAGTAGCCCTCCTTTTCTCATTGTTACCAAGAGACCCTCCTCAGTCTCAGTACTCATTTCTATGAAGGAAAAGTTCAGCTACTCCTAGTAGCATTGTGATGGCCAGTATATCCAGTCTAGATAAAGAAAATGCATCTCCATCTCCTGCCCCTCCTTTTAAGCAAAAGGAAATAAACATCTTGTGCCAAAGGTATTGGTCATTTAGGATGTCGAGAGCCATCCTCAGTTGTTTTAGCTATTTCGAGTATAGGACACTGAGCCTTCCACGGGTAAGGATGCAATTATTTATGACAGTCTCCAGGAGAATATGAGACTGCAGAAGTAGGCTGAACATTTTCTCATATGTTAGTAATTGACTAGAAAGATAAACTTTTTCCAGATCTTCGGGCAGCTGATAATTTCAATCTGGTGGGCAGCTTGCACTTGCCAATAGACATCTTTTGATATTCCTGTTAATGGAATTTCCCCGGAAACAATAGAGATATGATAACCACTAAAGTTTTTTTCAAAATCAAACTAATTCTTAGAGCTTTTTTAGTATGTTAGTCTCTGAACTAGGGTTGTTATCTGGCAGAAAACAGTTGGTCCCTAAGATCTTGGCAAACGAAACAAAAGCAAAACAAACCTTCTTGGCCTTCTCTTTTCTAGCAAAGGGATAAAAGGTGCAGCTTGTATCGTCAGGTCCTCATGTATCCATTTTTCTTCCGTTGGGGAGACATGAAACATTTGACCCTCAGCCTTAATTTTCTTGTGATGTGTCCGTCTTTTAGAATCCCCCAAAATACATTGTTTGCCAAATCCATGATGGCAAATATTTGCACTTGGTATTTCATACAGCTGCCAACACCATCGAGTTCCTGCACTTTGTGATTTAAACCCACTGTAAACCTACCCTCCCAGTGTAGAGGGGAGACCCTTATGTGGAGTTTCCTAGCGGGCTTCTCAACTTCCAGTCCTCAGCTCTGTGGTTTTAAGATCGCAGTGTGACAAGTCCCTGCCACACAGCCCCTTCCTCCTACCAACCCACCTGTGAGGTTCATATTTAGCCTTTAACACTATGCAACTTTGTACTCTGCGTAGCGGGGGAAAGAAACTATTATCTGACACACTGGTGCTATTAATTATTTCAAATTTATATTTTTGTGTGAATGTTTTTTATCATGATTCTAGAGTAAGGAGTTTATGTAAATATACTTGGTTCTCTTCTGGAATGGCCCTGTCTGTTCACTTCTTCACACCATTTTTCTTCTTCACTGGCACAGCTGTCTGTATGCCTCCTTCCCTTTGATTTGCCCTTCTTTGGACTGTATTTGTCCCACATGGCTTCGCCCTTTGCCTTGTGTTTGCAGCATGCCCATTCCCTAACATAGTAACATCGATCTGCTTTCTCCACACACAGCCGCTATAAAGAGGTACCTCGAACCCTCTCCCACTGCAGTCCTGGCCATCCTAAATGCCAACACAATGCTGTTTTAATGCCTGCTCCAGCACAGTAATGCCAGTTGACAGGATGGGGTGGAATTCAGAAATTATGCTGAACAGTGTCTTCAGCATCAATGTGGCTCTAACCAGGGCTGAGCTAGAAATGCCCTTCTAGCAATTGTTTGAGCTGGATTTTCACTTCTGTGAGGGAGTGCGTACTAACTGAGCACCACAGGGCATCAGCAATAGTGCTGCAGAGAGAGCGGGAGAGGGCTTGTAACCATCCTTCCCCTTTCCAGCCCCCTCTTGCCCGCCAGATTCGATGGCCCCCATTCTGACGTGGCGCACTCCTGAGCCTCCACTCTGCTTCTCGGGCCTCTCGTGCTGTTGCAGGAAGCATGGCTTTTCTTGCCAAGTTTTCATATCCGTGTTTCCTAGCTAGTTTACCTGGTTACATGGCCGCATTTTGGTCAAGGTTGTAGGAAAAGGACTGAAGAAAGGCTGCCAAAGTGGTTTCCATCTAGCTTCCTGGTCAGGGTCACTCCAGTTAAGTCCCAGGCCACAGTGAAATTTTCTGGTTTTGTTACTATTGTTGGGGTTTTTTTGTTTTCATTTTTTGTTTTTTGCTTTTCTCTCCTTCTGTGTGTGGTATATTTTTAAACAGAATTTTATTTTTAAAATAAAAGCTCTTTATAAAACAATACCTTCATTACACTTCTGCAGTATAGCCATTATTTTATTGTACAGTTCTAGTTACCTGGATTTCATGTAATAAAATTGACAGGGTGGCTGCTGCAGAACGCTGTCACAAGGAACTTAACACAGCTGTTCCTGGGATTTTTCCTTTTAATTCCAACTGTGGCCCTTTTAAATGTGCCTTCACTTTAGCTGTTTGCCTTAACTCTACAGTCTTGCTCCAAGGTGGTAAAGAAAATGCAACACTTGGCATTTTTTATGTTAAAAAAACCAGTATTTTATTTATAATAAAATCTGAATATTTGTAACCCTTTACATTTGATGTGGCCTAAATGTGGTACCAGGGTTATATGATGTTTTAAAAGGTGTGATAAAGGGAAAGCCACCCATAATGTCGTCTTTGGGTTATTTTCTTGAGCACAACCTGTGTGTGTGTGTGTGTGTGTGTGTGTGTGTGTGTGTGTGTGTGTGCCTATATATGTATATATGTAATTTCTACCCTTTTTAGATTGGGATACTTTGGCATAGTCCAGATACTGGCAAACTTTTTCTGTAAAGCACTGGATATTAAATATTAGGCTTTGTGGGCCATAGGTTCTCTGTTACAACCGACTACTTGGCTGTTGCCTCATGAAGCAGCCCTAGATAATATATAAATGAGTGAGTGTGGCTGTATTCCAGTAAAACTGTAAAAACAGGCCATGGGCTTGAAGGCTGTGGTTTCCTGGACCTCCTGGCACAGTCTGAATACTTGACTAACGACTGAGGACTACTCACAAATTCCTTGGGCTTCCTAAATTAGCAGATGTATGCAAAAAGCTGTCTTTCCACCTTTTAAATACAAACGTATCTTCAGCTAATGGTAGTTTTTTCAGGTGATGAGAAAAACTCAAATATATAGTGTAACAAAGGTAATATATAATAACATATATACAATAATATATAAAAGAACAGAAGTAATAAATAGTGTGCTGTACCAGCAGGCCGGAAGTGGCTGATTCTCCCTCACCCCATCTGGAGGGTCGTCCTGACTGAGGTAACCTGAGACCAGGTGAAGCATTTTGAAACTAGGGAGACAACAGGAAGGCATTGGTTGGCTCTTGGGTGCTCAGTGTATAGCCCTGAGGCCCTGTGATTGGATACCACTTTCCCAGTCTTACAAAAATCTTCATACCTGGAAAGGACTGTCTCAGACTTCCTCGGAGAGAGCTTTAGAGGGCACTAGTTACTAGCTTTCTTACATACCCAGTTCTTAACCCGCTTGTAGAACCTGATTCCCTTGAAATATATCCTCTGTAGTTACCGTGTCAAGAGTGATTACTAGCATAATCTGATTAAAATATCCCCAAAGATCTACTATTTAGCATTCTAGCCCCCTCATAAATCTGAACTCACCAACCCTCACTCCATTAAGCTCAAAATGGAATGCTTGAAGAAGACCCCTGGCATGCAGAAGGTTCATGAGGTGGAAGAGCAGGTGGTATCTGCTTCCTAAGGTGAGGAAGGACCCAGCACAAGGAAACCTCGAATCTCTCCAGGCCCATAGCTATGGAAACAAATGAGACAGTAAATAGTTGGTAACTTTGGCTGTTTACACTAAGCAGGTTAAAATGAAGTGAATATTGATAGCTGGAGTGAGACATAAGAAACTTGCTAGTAAGTAAGCTGTCTCAGGCTCCACGGTTCAGGAGTCTTCAACTAGCGTGCTTTATGTTTGTATCGCGTCTCCTGGAATGACTACCTGCTCTACACGTGGAAGTGAAACTAAAGATCAACTATAATCTTAAGGAAGGGAAACATGCAAAGAAAAGCTAAAGTTTCTGATTTGGAATTCAAATAAAATCTCAACATTTCACGTTATTCTTACACCTCCATGCCTTTGTTCTAATTCTAAAAAGCCTTTTCTTTCCCCCTCCTTACTACAGAAAAGCCTGAGGCCACGGTGTCACCTTCTCTGTTGAAATTGGCCAGCCTTTCCTTGTGTCCACCCTGCCTCCCAGGCTAGTACTGGCTTCTAGCATGGCTCTTGGACCGTGTTGATTGGGCAGGTGTTTCTCACCCACCTACTTCCGACTCCCACAGCCCTTCCATTCCCCCAAATCCGATTCTGTGTTACTCATGCCCACATCCTCAAGGTTGGGAAGCACACAGTGGCACTCAGGTTGTCTAGGTGATGTGAGGGTAATCAGCCTTTCTCCTCCACCTGTTCTCCCATCCCTGTCACTTGTTCCCTGCTGTGAGCAGAGGGGGCTTTTCTGAGTACTTTTTAATACCCTCTTTTGCCGCCATGTGACAGCATTCTGCTCTCTCAATACTCCTCCTAAAGAGGGATTTGCAGGAAGATGAGGAAAAAAACCACAGTTTTCTCATACATACATGTGCATGCGCACACATGCCTATGCAGTCAGCAGCCAGCTGGGGGAATCCAGTGTGGAAGGCCCCTTCCTCTGCACTCCCAGCTTCATGCTAGTGGATCCCAAAGCCGTGTGTGTGTGTGTGTGTGTGTGTGTGTGTTACTCAGCTCCTTCTGTAGATGTCTCTGGCTCCTGGCCCAAAATATAACATTAATTCTCTTTCTCTAACTCCTGGGAATGGCCCCACTAAATTTCAACAGATTGGTTGGTGTTTCATCCTGTGTGCATCATGTACCTTAGAAAGCCTTGTAATATAGGCCATAGAAGCATTGCTCAGATTAATTCAGTATAATTTGTATTTATTTCGATAAAAAGTTGAGCATCAGGACTTGCATCAAGAAGGTAGCCGTCTGTGTCACTCATGTAATTGTATATTAATGATACCAAAATTTTTTAAAAAAGCACAAAAAAATGTAGCTGATACAGAACTGTTGCCATGAGTACGTTCAACTTAGGTGATTGTCTGCAAACGTGGCCTAGTCACACCTTTGAGGGCACCCATCCCTTTTTTACCATGACTAATAACAAAAAAATTCTGCTTGATCTTCCGACTGCTGCTCTTGGGGCTCATGGCAGGGTGTCTGCCCTTATATGAGATCCTTTGTCATTTCAGTAACTAAACAATCACCAAATTTTGTGCTGTGGCAACTGGTGTTCAGAATTTCTATGCAATTCCTTTCTGAATATCCTGAGCTTGCCTTCTAGAATGTATGATCCAAATTTCCTTACTCCTCTCTGAATAGACTCCAGCCATTTCTTCCATGGATGTTTCTTTTCTCCTGAGCATGGTCTCTGAGATGAGGTCCGGGCAGAGTAAGCCCAAGTCCCGCTGTGAGCAGCAGTGTGGGAAGATGTGCTGTCCTGGTGTGGATTACACGTTGCTACGTTGCTGGGTTGCTGAGCCAGCGTCTATGATAAAGGCTCAGGAGAAACAGCCGGGATTTCAGTGATGACACATTTAGCATGGTCAGAAAAGTTTGTGTTACAACTTGCTGATCCGTCTTGGCTCACACAGTCAGCCGTCTGTGCTGTCGTAGTTGGGCTGATACACAGGCTCAGACGTGGCCACAGAGATGAGTTTTGCCATGTATGTTTCAGATAGGCTGACCTCTTTTAAGTTTCCAAAGGACTCTGGAAAGACCAGCACTCTATAAAAGAGCCTGCATTGCATGCCATGTTTTAATAGGCACCCTCAGAACTGTGTTCTCTCCTCTGCCTCCCATTCGATGAGGTCTCCCTTTGACCAAGGAGGAAATGCACCCCAAGATTTGCTGCTCCATCACTCTAGCCACTTTTAACATGTTGCCTTATTTTCTCCCATGATTTTCATCCATTTTCCTTTTAAGAACCACTATTACAGGCATGTAGTGTATTATAAGCGTCCTCAGATCCCTTATGTGGCAAGATCAAGATAGGATTTAAATACACTAATAACTTGCCCAGTATTAGGGAACCAGGTAATGGCACAATTACTGCTTGGAACCTGACTTCTCCTCAGCCCCCGGGACCATATACACCACACAGCTCCCATCCCTCTCGCTGCTCTTGGTTTTTCCTCCCTTTCTCTTCTCCCTTCTAGGTTCAGGGATAAGGAGTGCAAAACAGGCTTACCTGGCTTTACATTCACCTAGCTTCCTCTAATGTTAACACCTGGTGTAACCATGGCACATTTATCAAAGCTAAGAAATTAACATTGCTAGAATACTATTAACTATAGTCTTTTGCCTGCTTTTAAACACTTTCCTTTTCAAGACCCCATTTTTAAAGTAATATGAATTTGAAAACAAAGTGAGAACACTCAATGTTATTGGTGTTTCATCCTGTGTGCATCATGTACCTTAGCTATGGAAAAATACATAGTATGGACTCCAAACTAATTGGTTTTACCTACATAATACACTCAAGTCTGCCCAATGTGTAACATAGTCATAGTTAAGTGCAAATAATATCATTAAACAACTTGCTAAGATGTCTTAAAAGTTTCAAAAAGGATTTTTAAAGATCCATCAGAATGAACATGTCATTTATAATATGCCAAAAATTTATGTATTTATTAGAATTAGGAAATTGACTTACAAAGATTGCATTAAAAATGTTTTTGCTGTTACATAATTTCAGACTTACAGAAAAATGGTAAGAATAGTATAAAACTTTCTGATACTCTTTACTCAGATTTCCCAAATGTTAATATTTTACTATATTTGCTTTTTCACTGCTCTCACTCTTGCTCTCTGTACAGAGAGAAAGAGAGAACTTTTAAATTGGAGCTAAGATGCCCCTTTACCCATAAATGCTTCAATGTACATTTCCTTAAGACAGGGAACTTCTTACATAACTACAGTACAGTTGTCAAAATCAGGACATTACCACTGATACAATACTATTATCTACAGCCGTTATTCAGATTGCAACATTTGTGTAGGCAGAATAATGCCCCCCCCCACCAAGATCTCTCCATCTTAATCCCTAGAACCTATGAGTGTGTTAGGTTACATGTCAAAGGGGAATTAAAGTTTCTGGTATAATTAAGGTTATGAATCAACTGACCTTAACATAGATTATCCTGGATTACCTGGAGGGGCCAATATAATCAACAGGATTCTTACAGTTAGAAGGGGGAGGCAGAGAAGGGATCAGAGTAATGCAATGTGCTGAGGGCTTGGCCCACCCCTGCTGGCTTGAAGAAGGAGGAAGGGGGCACAAGTCAGGAATCTGGGCAGCCTCTGGAAGAAGGCAAGCAAGCAATGGGTCCCCCCTTGGAAGGGAACAAAGCCCTGCCCACACCTTGATTTTAGCCCAGGGAAACTTCTAATCTACAGAAATACAAGCTAATACAGTTGCATTGCTTTAAGCCACTAAATTTGAGGTAATGTGTTATACAGCCATAGGAAATTAACACACTGTTCATCTCAACATCCTTTATAGAAAAAGAAAATCTGAAATCTTGTGGTGTTCGGTTGTCATGTCTCTTCCCTTTAATCTGCAACAGTTCCTGAGTCTCTTTGTATTTCATGACGTTGACATTTTTGAAAAACACAGTCTTTTGTAGAATGTTCTTCCGTTTGGTTTGTCTGATGTTTTCTCTTGACTGGATTCAGGTTACGTACTTTTGGCAGGGAGGTCACAGAAGTGATGCTGAGTTCTTTTCAGTATATTGAATCAGGAGGCATGTAAGTTACTGGCAATGGTAACTTTGTCGTTTGATGGGGGTGGTGCCTTCCAGGTTTCTCCATTGTGAAGTTACTGTTACCCTTTTCATTATTAAGTATCCTAAGGACATACTTGAGGTGGTATGACCATCCTGTTACTCCTTACACTGTGACCCACTAGTTTTAGTATCTGCTGATGATGGCTGCCCAGTGGAGCTTTTCTCATTCCATCCTTCTTTCTGTTTATTAATTGGCATTAGGCTGTGAGGTAGAGCTTTTCCTTCTCCCCACTTACTCAGTTATGCACAGCTAGTAGCTGCTCCCACCCACTGCTCTCTGTATGGAAGGTGTTTTGGAACCCCAGCTCCACAGTCTCTAATCTCAAGGAGAACGCTTACCTTCTATGAACTCATTTCCCAGTTTTTGATAGAGTACTGTTGGCTACTCTTGCAATGCAGTTCTGCCCTCTCATACAACCAACAGCAATCTGGCAAATTATTTGATTATTTCAAACTTCCACTGTTTGAGACTCCAAAGTGACTTGTCATTAATCAGGGCCCAAACTAGAACCATCTTGCCATGTTGAGATCAAATGGTTACTCAACCATTGGAGTCTATGGAGTCTTACTAGATTATAAGAAAAGGCTGGTAAAAACTATCGTGGGCTTTACTGTGCTCTGTGCTGACTTTTATCAGGGTTGAATATGTAATAAAATAAAGTTAGTGTTCACATAGGATCGTGGACTCAGAAACTCTTAGAGCAGTGGTTCTCAAAGTGAGTCCCTAGGACCTGCTGAATCAGTCATTCAGTGGGGGAGGGATGGAGGGTAATCTGTGTTTTGACAAGCCCCCTCTAGGGATTCTGATGCTAACTAGAGCGTCAGAGAGTGCTGTGTATTGGTTCTCAACAATATTCCCCCTTGTGTTAACCTTCATTATTAGTATATCCTATATGTCTACATATTACTCAACCAGGCATTATTTTCACTTTCAGCTCCCCTTGCTAGGACACAGATTATAACCTCTTTGAATCGGGAAGAAAGAAATTCAGAATGTGTCTGTGCTACAGTGTTAGAGACAGTCGATATTAATTCTCCTCTATGCTTCTTAAAACTAAGAAACTCTGTTATGTAAGTACCAAATTGCTTAACTTAATTAAACATTCCTCTAATGGAGTACAAAAACTTTCTTAAGAAGTAGGTGGAGACTGACAAATCTATTTTTAAAATCTTTTCATGTAAGTATTTCCATCCCCAACTGATTTCTCCACTTTCTAAACAATAATTTCTATCCACTAAATGTGAATAGGCTGAAAGATCATAGGATAGACATGACTTTTTGTGATTCATCATTACCTTCTAATGCTATGAACTTGGTAAGCTTGTTCTGAGTGATCCTTCAAGCATAAAATTAAACAGAGCCAAGTCATTTCATGTGGGAGTTGTGCCTAGGCTGCAATTAGGATAACCAGCAAATATACCTAAAGACATCAAAAAGAAGTTTGATTTAAACCTCAGGCCCTACTGACTGGCTACAATTCATAGACAAGTGACCTATGTGCCCTCAGCTAAGCCTCTCAACTTTGCTTGTTTCCTCTAAATTGAGGCCGGCACAAACTTACAGAGCTTTTCACCTAAGTGGGTAAGTAGGTTAAACTATACAAAATTAAGTATAGTCCAGTGAATTTCATGGAACCTGAAGCTTGTACAATCTGGGGACTTTTTTAAGAAAGGTATAAGATCACAAATGCAAAAGTAGGTACAGAGCAGGTAGGGGCCCCTATGCCCCCTTGCCTCCCTGGGAAATCCACTGCTGTAGTTACTTATTTACTCCAAGCCAGAGGCAGGCAAAGCAGTTGTTTCCTTTTGTCCCTGTGTCATTGGGTGTGTGCGTGACTGTACTTCCCTTGCACTGCAGACACCTCAGCCTCTGTCTGGCCAGGAGAACCTGTTTGGTGAGCTCACTGCATGACAACAGTGGGTGCAGCTTGCAAAGGAGTGCCTGGCTGCCAGAATGGGCCCAGAGGCTGCAGAATCAGACTTTCACCAGGGAAAGAAAGAGTGCCCCAAGGCACCCATTCTCTGGGGCCACGGTAAATGGCTCGACTGGGCAAAGCCTTCCCATCTATTTCATTAAACTTCTTTGTCTCAGAAATGGAAGGGGCAAAACTCAACTCTTAAAGATCATTTCTTAAAATAGAACTCCATTCACTTCTATCCTCAGGAAATTGCATACCAGAGACAGTCCAGTCCTGGAGGTGTTCTGAGCTGCTTGCAGGCCCAAGCCTACTGGAACCATACACCACAGTGAGCAGAAGGTAAACACTGTACAACCAAGGCACAGACCTGCACATTTCAGCCAGGATTTGGTGCTAGGTTTGTTCTTATTAAAACAGAACACAAGAGCAACGAAAACCAAAACAGTGCTATTTCAAGGAGTTGAAAGATCTGATTTTTAAGCTTACCCTTCTGAGTATATTTTGCTAGAGCTGGTAAGATGGTTCAGGGCAATTACAGTGTCCTTCATTTAGCAAGTCCTTTTTACTGGGGACCACAGAGTACCCTGTGGATTATTTACTCTCTTAGGTGTGAAGAATATTCTGGTCAGAAAACTCTGAGAGGACCTTCAATTTAGGACTAACACACCTCAGTTCCCTTTTATCAAAAGAAAATGATTTTTTTGATAGTTGTTCATTTAGTACAGAAATAGAACCAAAGTATGCCTGCCTAGTGTGCTACAGAGTCAATTCTGTGATGTTTTGAAATGACCCAGGAGAGAGGCTTGCCACCTGTGAATGAATAACCCAAATTTATCCAGGCCCATGCCAACATCTACAATAGGGGAGCTCTGGGTTTTATTTATATGGACAGCATTACATTGAGCAAGCTTTCCTTGCTGAATCTCGAGGATCTAAGAAAGTTTAATGACCGGTCATCCTACAATTATATGCTGAGAACCAGCTCTGTGAGAAGGCCCATCCTAAGCGGTGGGGATATAGCAGTGTACAAAACAGACAAAAATCCCTGCATTATGGGACTTACATCCTAGTGGGGGAGCCTTAATAAACAAAACATGTGTTAGCTGACCATGTAGCACCTAATATGTTCCACATGTTGTTCTAAGAACTTCATAAGTGTTAAGCTTACAACCTGATGGGGTGCATACTATAGTTATTCCAGTTATTCCCATTTTATAGATGAGAAAAAAAAAAGAAAAGAGAGAGTCTACCTTGACTCATCTGGTAAGTAACACAGCCAGGCCTTGAACTCAGGCAAAGTGACTCCAAGACCTGCCTGTGTTTCCACCACCCCATTATACTGCTTCTGAGCAGCACACCCAAGTCAAATAGGGTAAAAGGGTCTATGGGGAAAAATAAAGCAGGGAAGGGGGAAAGAAAGAAAGTGTATAGGGGTGGGGTGGAACTTGCAATTTTATAAAAGATTGTTTAGAAAGCCTCATGGAGAAGATGGCATTTGAGTAAAGACCTGAACCACATGGATATCTGGGGAAAGCACACTCCAGATAGGGGCACTAAAGAGGGCAGAGGTCTCAGAGTGGGAGCAGCCACGTGGCTGAGGGTGAGTGAGGAGGAGGACCGGGGCTGGAGGTGGGCCAGAACACATGGTGCAGGCTCTCGAGGCCACGCAAGGACGTTGGCTTTTACTCACAGTGAGATGGAATGCTGCTGTATTCAGACTGAGATGTGATGTGATCCAAATTGCACCACGACAGGAGGAGGCCGGCAGTGGTGTGGATTAACGGGGCACAAGAGCAAAGCAGGGGGATGAGGCAGGAGGCTATCACAGTAATCATGCAAAAGACAGGAGGGCTTGGATCCAGGCAACCGCCATGGAGGTGATGAGAAGGGATTCAATCCTGATCATGAACTGAAGGGAGCAAGGTTTGCTGTGGGAGAAAGAAGAATCAAGGATGACCTTAAGGTGCTTGGACCGAGCGACCCACAGGATGGGACACTGATGCAGAGCTATTTCCTCAGGCGGAGGCAATGAAAGCACACAGAAAAGAACCCCTGTTGCACGCTCTTGCTGTTACTCAGCCAATTATTCTAATAAATGGATTTTATCCTCAAGCTGTTTGGTGGGTGTGTGTGTGTGTGCTTTTTAAGAGCATGTTAATGCTGAATCGATCTAAAGATGTGTGTTTTAGGAGCCGCAGAGAGATAGCTTCGTTTTTGAGGAGGGTCAGGGTTCCTGCCTCCGAAAGGAGCCTAAGGCCTGGAATACTGAAGGCACATTTTCAGGACATGCTGAGGTAACCAGTTTAAACTTGTCAAAGGATGCTTTTCCACTTGGCTCACAGCTGTTCATTCATACTGGTTTTGACCATCCCACTCTTTTTATTTTTAATTCCTTATTCATTTTCGGGCCTTTCCATATAGGGTTAGCAAGGAATGGCTAATTTCAGAGCTGGCATTTATGACCCTTAATGGGAAGATTAAGTCAGGTTTTTAGAAATCTTGTTTTTTATCATATTGCCCCCATGCCCAGCTTAAGGAACACTCCAAATATTAATACTTAATGACAGAAAGTGGTAAGTTTTAAGGACATCAATTTGGGGAAAACTGGCTTGTCTTGCCAATGGGTTTAAGCCCTGGGCAAGTTCACTATGGATTCAATGTGACCAAAGAAATGACAGTAGAACGTTCTTGGGGTGAAAGGGTTCATGCCCAACTTTACTTCCACGGTGGCAGGTCAGTCACTGAAATCTCCACTCAGAGTGAGTCTGCAGGCAGCAAGCCGGTCTCTGCCTCTGGGCCTCTGGGCCTCTGTCCTCAGCACCACCATTCCAGCCTCGGCTCTGCTCTCCTGCTGCCTTGCAACCATGCCACCATGTCGCCCAGAGCACTGGGCAGGGCTCTTTATATAGAGTTAATAACAACATAGTGTGTAGTGATCTAGCCAACCAGGGCCAGGTGAGAATCCTGGCCACAGGAGCCTTCACTTTATCCACATGGCTTTAGACTGTTTTTCAGTGGTACTTGTTAAAAATTAAATAATTCATTCAAGCAAAGATTAGACTAGAAAATTACTTGAGGAGAAAAGAGAAATCTCCCATGCAGAAGAATTCCAAAGAATTTATGGAGATACTGTGCCCTTAAGGAGGTGGAGGGCAACGCCCCACTCCTTCCTTGTGGGCAGCCACAGTGACTTCAAAGCCTATGGTACGGAAAGGTGACAGAAGGGTGACTTTATAATGGACAGACCTGGCAAACACGACCTCAGTGTCCACGCTGACAGTGGTAAGTCAGGCTGACAGCACATAGCCTTGATACGATGATGATAATGGCACTTACCTTTGTGTTCTCCCTCCCCAAATCCCTTACCCCCAGTCTAATAATGAGCAGAACATCAGACAAATCCCAGCGGTGGGACATTCTGCAAAACATGTGACCAGTCCTCCTCCAGCTCTGAGAAAGTGTCACAGCCGAGAGGAGCCTAAGGTGACATGACAACTGAGGTGATGTGGCCTCCTGGGGGGGATCCTGGAGCAGGAAAGGGGCCCAAGGTAAATAACTAAGATCTGAATCAAACATGGGCTTTAGTTAATAATAATGTATTACTATTGGTTCATTAATTTTAACAAAGATACCATCTTAGTAAAATATGTCATAGGGGAAACTGGATGTGGGGTATATGGGAATTCTCTGCACAATTTTTCTATGATTCCATAGCTTTTCTAAAAATCAAAACTTATTTTTAAACAAATTGCTTGAGTGAAAGTCAAACCTCACCCGTGTCATAGCCAGTCAGATGCAGAAAGGGCAGTGCTGGGCAGACAGAACCCTGGTAATACGGCTCTGAAGGCAGGACACACTGAAGAGAAGATGTTCCGGAAGTCCCAGCCTCCCCACTCTGGACCCTTCCCCCCTTAAGATAAGGGCGCATACTTACACAGTACTGTGCTAAGTCTCTAACCCATTCTTGCCTCTTACCTTCACAGCAGCCAACACTGTGAAGTGGGTGGGTGCTATAATTCGTAATGCTGTTTCATCCATGAGAAAAATGAGACCTTGAGGGTTTAAGGACTCCAGGTCACCCTGCCTGCAAGGGTGGAGCTGGGATGGTCATCCAGGCACTCTGGGCCGCAGAGCCAGTGTTCTTTTAATCGCTATCATTTGTGTGGCCCCACCTCCATCCCACCTCTGTCCCACCTCCATCCCACCTCTGTCCCACCTCCATCCCACCTCTGTCCCACCTCCATCCCACCTCTGTCCCACCTCCATCCCACCTCTGTCCCACCTCCATCCCACCTCTGTCCCACCTCCATCCCACCTCTGTCCCACCTCCATCCCACCTCCAGTTCACTTCATCTCTTCCAGCCACTGAGACGCTCACACTCTCTTCAACAGGCATTATCCTTAGCTTATGATGGTCAAACTCATCATGACCCCGGGTGTCAGCTGCGCTGTGTAGACGGCACAGAGAAATAGTGGAGGTGGGGCAGGTGGTGTGAGCAGGCGGGGAAAGCTCCTCTCTCTGACGCAATGCCTAGTTTCTAATTAGTGTTGGCTGTAATCCCACACTCAGATCCCCACCAGGACTTGGGGTGATACCGAATCCCACCCTATAGACTATTCTAGCCCCAAACCTAACATTGTACCCATCTGATATCTTGGAAACAATCCAGACTCCAGGTATTTTCAAGTGGTTTCTATAATGAGCATTAGTAAACCCGCAGGTGTGCCTGAATGCGGATTTGTGATGCTGAGCATACTTTCCTTACCCTGTATTTCAAAGAGGTTGGCTCTCTTTTATTTACCAAATAAGGTGAAATTTTATATGCTAGCCCAAATGAAGAGAAGTAGGTTCTCTTTCATGTCTGCAAAGGATGTACATACTATTTCGAGAAAGTAATCTGAAATAGCAACTTCTCAAACTCTGCCCTTTTCCATAAACTTCCTCTAATGATCAGAAAGTTCACGATTTAATAAAGATCCTCAGAAAGGCTAGTCAAAGAATAGAACCATGCAGTAATTTCATAAATATAGGGGGCTAAAAGCAAAATATTGCATCATGACTTCCTGCTGGAAAAGCCAAAGCTAGTTTAGATTTCTTGGAGGGAAAACTGCTGCCCGGAATATGCTGGTTGTTCTAAAAGTTCCCTGAGGTATGAGATGGTGACAGGTTTTCTTTTCTTCCCTCTAGTTATATGTCTTCTAATGTCTCTACAATGGACATGTCTTGCTCCCGTCATAATAGAAATAAACAAGAAAAGCTGTAAAAAAGAAAAAAAAAGAGATCGTGATGTGACCACGTGCAGGAGTGGCTCTTCCTGCGACTGCCCAGGCATTGCAAAGCAGTGCCCTGGCTTGAGAGAGATCTCCGCTCTACCTGAGCAGGACCTGGGGAGTGCCAGCTCACGTCGAGTTGGCAGTCTGGCAGAGAGTCTGAGTAGCAGCTTCTGTGAAATTAACAGCTCACTCAAAGACAACTCAGGGAAAACAGAACAAAACAAAAACCCCATACAGTCACACCTGGATCACTGATCAATGTAAGAAATCAATTCCAATCTGGAAAAGAGAAATGAGGGGAAGTCAATGGACTTCAAAAACTGAGGCTTTCATTCTGAAACGTGCGTGTTCATTTCTTTTTCAGCTCTGTTCAGGAAAGAACAAGAGGGAAAAAAAATTAAGTTGACACGTGAGGGATTTACATCAATGCCATCGAGTCCAACATTCTGTGGTTATGTCAGTCGCATCATGGTTCAGGGTGTTGGACTCAGCTGCAAACACGGTCCATGTTGACCCATGCCAGGGATCAGCAAACTTTTTCTGTAAAAGGCCAGATGGTAAATATTTGAGGATTTATGGGCACTGTAGTCTCTGTTGGCAACTTCTGAACTCTACTGTTGTACTGAAAAATAGTCATGCATAATATGTAGAGGAAGAGTGTGACTGTATTCTAATAAAACTTTATTGAAACAGTCAGTGGGCAGGATTTGGCCCACAGCCATAGTTTGCTGACTTCTGGCCTAAGCCAATCACAGTTATACCACCCCATCTGCCAGTGATGAGGGCACCCAGGCTTAAACCAATCAGAATAAAGCTTTTTCTTGGTACTAGTTACTGAATCCAAGATAGGCATATGACCAAAACTGGCCCAGTCAAGAAGGGGAAAGATTTTTGTCAGAAGTTTGGGGTAGAAGGTTTTGATCTCCTCCCTCCTACATGAATAAGAAAGCATATAACTGATTATTACTGGCAACCAGCCTACAAGTATGACAGGAACCAGCCTTCAGATGAAGTGGAGTCTGGATGACAGAAGAAAAATGTAGAACTTGGATATTGGATAGTGTCATTGGACCACAGGACAATTTAACCTTATTTCCCACCAAACCTCTGGATTTTCAATTATGTGAGCCTATAAATGGGCTTATTGTAAAAACCACTTTGCTTTACAATTTCTGTTTCATGCCGATAAATGCATCCTAGCTGATGGGAAATTTAAAAATAATTTATGACTCTCAAAAAAGAGTTGTTACCTGTCTGCAAAATGTCCTTTCATTTCCATTGTTAAAAATAAACATGAAAAATAGGGACTAATACTATTATTGCTCTTTTTAATTGCCTAGATTGGTGAGTGTGGCTCTTCCAGGGGGCAGGGAAAGTTTGATTAAATGACCTTTAATTTATAGAATATCTCAGTTGGAGGGTACTTGTCTGGATGAGACCAAGAATATGGATGTGAAGAGGCACCAAGGATCTGTACTTTCTCTTCTGTTAACACCCTGGGCCCTAAATACAGGTCTCTTCCCTTCATCGCCTTTAAGCCCTAAACGTAAGAAAGTGCTTTCAAATTCACATCTAAAACTGGAGTAATGAAAATGCTCAGAAACCTTAGGCCTTAATGCAAAGAGTTTATCAAACACAACAACAATAAAAAAACACTTGTAAAATGTAAAATCAGAAAAAGATACTCTTCAACAGCAACATCTCATTTTGAATTCTAGTGTTTCATGCTTATTATAGTAACATGCCCTTCTTAATATTCATTTTAGTTTCTCTTAGTTGTATGACTTTATGGCTGTGTGATCTGTGCAGTCTTTTAAAAAAATAAGAGAACTTGATATGATTTCCCTCATTGTATTAGTATTTAAACTGAGATACAGAAAGATGAGTGAGTTCAATCTTGCAAAATAAGTACTAAATGTGTATTACTCATTCATTCAAAAAGATATTCCTGGAGGCCTGCTAAGAGCCAGGCAGTGTTCTAGGATTTGTTATAACACAGAATCCCTGCTGTCCTGGAGCTTATATTCTAGAGGGGGAGACAGAAAATAAACACAGAAATCTTACATCAGGTGGTAAGAAGTGGTAAGAAGATACAGAAAGCACTGGGAGGGTCACTAGTCTACAAACTCTCTGACAAGCCCAAATGTCCCCAGCAATAGCAAAGAGTAAAATTTATGAATTTTCACTCTCCATCAAGCTGATTTATAGTCTTAACAAGCAGGGGAGTAGACATTCCTTAGATAGATTGAAGGAATTCATTGATCTATTTCAGTGCAACTTAGTCCACCAGGACAAAGCTTTGAAACTACTTTATAGTAATGCTTTTTCCTTTGAGTCCCATCATACCTAGAAAAGGGTACTTCTGGAGCACCTTTATCATCCTTTTTCCATAGATTACTATATAGAATAAAGCTATATTACTTATTAGGCATCCACCACCATGTCTGGCTTAGAATAGAATTCTCAAAAGAATTCATTGAATAAGTAAATGAGAGAATGAGCCCAGCAAAATACTGCAATAAGTTGTTCTCTATAAAAATTCTCTCAATAGAGAGAGGATTAAAGATGGCAGCATGAGAGTTGAGACAAAGGCTTCCTCCTAAAACTGCATATAATACGAAAATATAATTAATACAACTAATCCTGAAAGAGCAACAGGAAAGAGGACTGTGCCAAACTGCATACACCTGAGAAAAGAATAAACTGCACAGAACAGGGTAACATACCAAAGCCATGGCCTGGCAGTACCCAAGCCCTTCCTCCACCACAGCTCACCAGTGGGAGGAAGAGAAACAAAGTGGGGAGGGAGTTGAGGCCTGGGACTGCTGAGTACCTAACTCTGGAGATCTGATCTGGGAGCACAAACCTACATTTCATGGTGTTTTCATGGTACTCTTGTGATTAGGGTGCTGGAAAGCTAAGACAGGCAGAATACCTAGAGAGACTGAGAATCCAGCCACTTGTGGAAAGCAGGGATCCATATCCAGCTGCTCTGGGACAAAAGAAAGGTGGGCAGTCTGAGAGACTTCCTAACAACAAGAGGGCTGCTAAAGGGGCAAGGATTGCACAGAGCTTACTGCTCAGGAGAAAGAACAGGTAGACAAAATTGTCCGGGTGCACTCTGCCCAGCAGGTTGGGAACTTTCATGATCTTCAGGAGCTCCAGGTCCCTGGCTGGCTACACAGCTCCAAGGACCCCCTTGGTGATACGCAGCCTACTCAGCCTTTCTCCTGGCCAGCCGCACCTGGCTTGCAAACAGGCAAACCCTACCCTGGCGATAGGCCAGCCAGAGGGAAGCCCCGTCTACAGCAACTACAAACTCAAAGCATAGAGGCTTACACCTGTGTTCTCGGCCCACTGGTTCTGGCAGTGGAGACAGGCATAGCAGCTGGGAAGCAGGAAACAGCTCTTTCCTCTCCCCAGGCACCAATACCGCTCCCCTGTGAACCCCAACGTTGCTTCAGGGGCTGAACACTTCCAGAGAGTAGAGCTTTTGGACACTAGAGGACACCATATACAAATATGAAACACCAAAGGAACCTGGTTCAAAGTAAAATTATGAATACAACCCCTGAGGAAAATTCAAATGAAATCGACCTCATGAATCTGCCTGAAAGGGATTTCAAAATAAAAATCATTAACATGCTCATGGAGGTACAGAAAAATATTCAAGAACTCAGGGAGGAATTCTGGTTGGAGATCCAATCAGTATTGAACACAGTATCAGAAAATGAAACATAAAATGGAAAATTTTAAAAGCAGATGAGATATGGTGAAGGAGATGATAAATGAAATAGAAATTTCAGAAGAGGAATACAAAGAAGCTGAGGGACTGAGAGAAAAAAGGATCTCTAAGAATGAAAGAATATTGAGAGAACTGTGTGACCAATCCAAACAGAACAATAATTGCATTATAGTGGTACCAGAAGAAGAGAGAGAAAAGGGGATAGAAAGTGTCTTTGAGGAGGTAATTGCTGAAAACTTCCCCAGTCTGGGGAAGGAGATAGCCTCCCAGGCCATGGAGGTGCACAGATCTCCCAACACAAGGGACTCAAGGAAGACAACACCAAGACATATAATAATTAAAATGGCAAAGATCAAGGATAAGGACAGACTATTAAAAGCAGCCAGACAGAGAAATAAGATCACATACAAAGGAAAGCCCATCAGGCTATCATCAGACTTCTCAAGAGAAACCTTAGAGGCCAGAAGGGAGTGGCATGATGTATTTATTGAAATGAAGCAGAAGGGCCTCCAACCAAGACTACTTTATCCTGCAAGATTATCATTTAAATTTGAAAGAGGGATTAAACAATTTCCAGAGAAGCAAAAGCTGAGAGAATTTACCTCCCACAAACCATCTCTACAGTGTATTTTGGAGGGACTGCTATAGATGGAAGTGTTCCTAATCTTTAATAGCTGTCACCAGAGGTAATAAAACCACAGTAAAGAAAGTAGAACAGCTAATTACTAAGCAAATGCAAAATTAAAATAACTATCCCCAAAGTCAATCAAGGGATAGACAAAGAGTACAGAATGTGATACTAATATATAAAGAAAGGAAGAGGAATAAAAGGGAGGAGGAAGAAAAAAGAGAACCTTTAGATTGTGTTTGTAATAGCATATTAAGTGAGTTAAGTTAGACTCTTAGATAGTAAGGAAGTTAACCTTGAACCTTTGGTAACCAGGAATCTAAAGCTTGCAATGCCAATAAGTACATACCTATCGATAATTACCCTAAATGTAAATGGACTGAATGCACCAATCAAAAGACATAGTGTCACTGAATGGATAAAAAAGCAAGACCCATCTATATGGTGCTTTCAAGAGACTCACTTTAAACCCAAAGACATACACAGACTAAAAGTAAAGGGATGGAAAAAGATATTTCATGCAACTAATAGGGAGAAAAAAGCAGAGTTGCAGTACTTGCATCAGACAAAACAGACTTCAAAACAAAGAAAGTCACAAGAGACAAAGAGGGACATTACATACTGATAAAGGGGTGAATCCAACAAGAAGATATAACCATTATAAATATCTATGCACCCAACACAGGATCACCTACATATGTGAAACAAATACTAACAGAATTAAAAGGGGAAATAGAATGCAATGCATTCATTCTAGGAGACTTCAACACTCCACTCACTCCAAAGGACAGATCAACCAGACCGAAAATAAGTAAGGAGACAGACACACTGAACAACACATTAGAACAGATGGACCTAACAGACATCTACAGAACTCTATACCGAAAAGCAGCAGAATACACATTCTTTTCAAGTGCACATGGAACATTTTCAAGAATAGATCATATAATAGGCCATAAAGAGAGCCTCAGTAAATTCAAAAAGACTGAAAGTGTACCAACAGGTTTCTCAGACCACAAAGGTATGAAACTAGAAATAAATTATGCAAAGAAAACGAAAAATCCCACAAACACGTGGAGGCTTCACAACACGTGCCTAAATAACCAATGGATCAATAACCACATAAAAACAGAAATCAAGCAATATATGGAGACAAATGATAACAATAATTCAACATCACAAAATCTATGGGATGCAGCGAAGGCTGTGCTAAGAGGAAAGTATATTGCAATACAGGCCTACCTCAGGAAAGAAGAACAATCCCATATGAACAGTCTAAACTCACAACTAACAAAACTAGAAAAAGAAGAACAAGTGAGGCCCAAAGTCAGTAGAAGGAGGGACATAATAAAGATTAGAGCATAAATAAATAAAATTGAGGAGACTAAAACAATAGAAAGAATCAATGAAAGCAGGAGCTGGTTCTTCGAGAAAATAAACAAAATGGATAAACCCCTAGCCAGACTTATCAAGAAAAAAAGAGTCTACACACATAGAACGAGAAAGGAAAAATTACTACGGACACCACAGAAATACAAAGAATTATTAGAGAATACTATGAAAAATTATATGCTAACAAACTGGATAACCTAGAAGAAATGGACAGATTTCTAGAAAAAAAACAACCTTCCAAGGCTGACCCAGAGAGAAACAGAAAATATGAACAGACCAATTACCTGCAATGAAATTGAATTGGTAATCAAAAAACTACCTAAGAACAAAACCCCTGGACCAGATGGCTTTACCACTGAATTTTATCAAACATTTAGTGAAGGCCTAATACCCATCCTCCTTAAAGTATTCTAAAGAGTAGAAGAAGAGGGAGTACTTCCAAACTCATTCTATGAGGCCAGCATCACTCTAATATCAAAACAAGGCAAAGACACCACAAAAAAAGAAAATTAGAGACCAATATCCCTGATGAACATAGACCCCAAAATACTCAACAAAATATTAGCAAACTGAATTAAAAAATACATCAAAAAGATCATCCATCATGATCAAGTAGGATTTATTCCAGGGATGCAAGGGTAGTACAACATTCGAAAATCCATCAACATCATCCACCACATCAACAAAAAGAAGGACAAAAACCACATGATCATCTCCATAGATGCTGAAAAAGCATTTGACAAAATTCAACACCCATTCATGATAAAAACTCTCAACAAAATGGGTATAGAGGGCAAGTACCTCAACATAATAAAGGCCATATATGACAAACCCACAGCCAACATTATACTTAACAGTGAAAAGTTCAAAGCTTTTCCTTTAAGAGTGGACACTAGACAAGGATGCGCACTCTCCCCACTTCTATTCAACATAGTACTGGAGGTCCTAGCCACAGCAATCAGACAACACAAAGAAATAAAAGGCCTCCAGATTGGCAAGGAAGAAGTGAAACTGACCCTGTTTGCTGATGACATGATATTGTACATAAAAAACCCTAAAGAATCCACTCCAAAACTATTAGATCTAATATCTGAATTCAGCAAAGTTGCAGGATACAAAATTAATACGCAGAAATCTGTGGCATTCGTATACACTGACAATGAACTAGCAGAAAGAGAAATCAGGAAAACAATTCCATTCACAATTGCATCAAAAAGAATAAAATGCCTAGGAATAAACTTAACCAAGGAAGTGAAAGACCTATACTCTGAAAACTACAAGACACTCATGAGAGAAATTTTAAAAAATACCAATAAATGGAAACACATCCCGTGCTCATGGATAGGAAGAATTAATATTGTCAAAATGGCCATCCTGTCTAAAGTAATCTACAGATTTAATGCAATACCTATCAAAGTACCTACAGCATTCTTCAACAAACTAGAGCAAATCATTCTCTGTGGAACCACAAAAGACCCAAATAGCCGAAGCAATCCTGAGAAGGAAGAATAAAGCTGGGAGGATTACGCTCTCCAACTTCAAGCTCTACTACAAAGCCACAGTAATCAAAACAATTTGGTAGTGGCAGAAGAGCAGACCCATACACCAATAGAACAGACTAGAGAGCCCTGATATAAACCCAACTGTATATGGTCAATTAATATATGATAAAGGAGCCATGGACATACAATGGGGAAATGACAGCCCCTTCGAGAACTGGTGTTGGCAAAACTGGACAGCTAAATGCAAAAAAATGAAACTGGATTATTGTTTAACCCCATACACAAAAGTAAACTCGAAATGGATCAAAGACCTGAATGTAAGTCATGAAACCATAAAACTCTTAGAAGACAACATAGGCAAAAGTCTCCTGAATATAAGCATGAGCATCTTCTTCCTGAACGCATCTCCTCGAGCAAGGGAAACAAGCAAAAATGAACACGTGAGACTACATCAAACTAAAAAGCTTCTGTATGGCAAAGGACACTATCAACAGAACAAAAAGACATCCTACAGTATGGGAGAACATATTTGTAAATGACATATCTGTCAAGGGGTTAACATCCAAAATATATAAAGAACTCACACACCTCAACACCCAAAAAGCAAATAACCCAATTAAAAAATGGGCAGAGGATATGAAAAGACAATTCTCCAAAGAAGAAATACAGATGGCCAACAGACACATGAAACGATGCTCCATATCACTAATCATCAGGGAAATGCAAATTAAAACCACAAGGATATCACCTCATGCCAGTAAGGATGGCCACCATCCAAAAGACTAAGAACAACAAATGCTGGCGAGGATGTGGAGAAAGGGAAACCCTCCTACACTGCTGGTGGGAATGTAAGCTAGTTCAACCATTGTGGAAAGCAATATGGAGGCTCCTCAAAAAACTAAAAATACAAATACCATTTGACCCGGGAATCCCACTCCTTGGAATTTACCCAAAGAATACAACTTCTCAGATTCAAAAAGACATATGCACCCCTATGTTTATTGCAGCACTTTTTACAATAGCCAAGATATGGAAGCCACCTAAGTGTCCATCAGTGGATGAATGGATAAAGAAGAAATATACATACACATATACACAATGGAATACTAGTCAGCCACAAGAAGGAAACAAATCCTACCATTTGCAACAACACGGATGGAGCTGGAGGATATTATGCTCAGTGAAATAAACCAGGCAGAGAAAGACAAGGGCCAAATGATTTCCCTCATTTGTGGAGTATAACAACAAAGCAAAACTGAAGGAACAGAATAGCAGCAGACTCAGAGACTCCAAGAAGGAACTAGTGGTTACCAAAGGGGAGGGGTGTGGGAGGATGGGTGGGAAGAGTGGAAAAAGGGGATTGAGGGGTATTATGTTTAGTACACACGGTGTGGGGGATCAAGGGGAAAACAGTGTAGCACAGAGAAGGCAAATAGTGAATCTGTGGCATCTTACTACACTGATGGACAGTGACTGCAATGGGGTATGGGTGGGGGCTTGATAATATGGGTAAAAGTAGTAACCACATTGTTTTTTCATGTGCAACCTTCATAAGAGTGTATATCAACAATACCTTAATAAAAAATTTTTTTAAATTATCTCAATAGAATGAATTTGTCGGACTTTAAGGAATTTTCCCTAGCATCGTTGAAAAGACAGATTGCAAACACTTCTTTTCTCTTTCTTATCTATTATTTTTTTAAAACATCATACATATCATATAATCAAAACCTGCTTTGTGATGACAGTTTTTGAAGGTAAATTCCATTTGTAGGTGATTATAATACCTGAATAGGTTACCAAGAATGTTCTAGAAAGCAATTTAAAATATATTTTCAGGTGTTTTACAATTGCTACTTATTTTATTTCTCATAGAATACCCTTCAGGTATAGCAATATGAATACTTTTTTTTACAACTGTGAAAATAATGTGTAACTTTCTAAATTTTAGACTCAAGAAGGTTAAGCTAAAAGTCAGAGCAAGGAACTTACACCCCCTGCCCAGGCATCTAGTTATAAGATTTTATTATATAAAAGTGACATTTGACAATTGAAATGCAGCTTGAGGAGAATTTAGATAACATAGAAAGTTTCTGCTGGGTAAAATTTTAATAGTCAAACAATAAATTATTAAGTATGTACTTTCAGAATTCCTTTTTCCCCATCAGAACTGATTCTCTTTATTCACTAATTTTGCAACAGCTCAAATTATGAGACTGCAGGCTGCAAGGTACAACATCTAGTTATAAATGAGTGCTGTGAAGGAGGTGCTGAGTGAGATGTTTGTTTGTAAAGGGTGCCGGAGAAGGCCTTGGACCTGTGCTATTCAACACAGTAAACACTAGCCACTGGTGGCTATTTATATTTAAATAAAATGAGAAAAATTAAATTTTAGATGTTCAGTCACACTAGCCATACTTCCAATGCTCAACAGACACACGTGGTTGTGACTCCGTGTTAGGTAGCACAATTCTAGAATATTTCCATCAGTGCAGAAATTCCCACTGGACAGCACTGCCTTAGAAAGTACAGAAAGGAAATCAGGCTGAGAGAATCTTTCATAAAGGCAGAGAAGCAGCCTACTCTAGAAAAAGAAGCATGGATTCTGGGGAAAGTACATCTGATCACGCTACAACAGCTCTTTGGGAGCATAAGTAGTTTAAAGACAAGCTAGAAACAATCATACTTCAGATATTCAAAAGAGTGACTAAACTTCCACATGAGAAATTATTTGAAAACTGTTGTGCCCCTAGAACCAGAGGTAACATTTTATTATACACAGGGCAGTTGCTTAGAGGGAGTGGGCAGTTTTTTGGATGGAGGAAGACGTGCTAAAAGCAACAGCCTCCAAAAATTGGTGTGGTAAGCAGTGTTTTCTAAAATGATTGTAAATTACCTGGAAGATGTAATACATGGTTTCATTTTCTAGATGGTATATCACTGAAACTAGTGATACAGTGCAGAGGAAAGAAACTTCTTGGTAAAGCTCACAAGAACTGGAATAAGAAGAAAGATGAAATTCAGTGAAAATTCATGTTCAATGTTATATTTAAGGAAAAATAATCCAAATTAAAATAACCAAATGATGGTCTCTGAATTACTAGTTTCACATCAAGGACAAAGTCAAGGAGCATGAAGAATGATCCTTTGGTTCTCATTTCCTGCTGATGGTTAAAAGGAGCCTTTCTCAGCAGACCAAGCAGAGAAAAATTTCCCTCTTTTGGCCTTATGCATGGCTTGGTAAGAGAAGCTCTGGGATGGATTTTAATGCTCTTTTGTCCCTGGCCGCTGCCCACCTCCTCTGCCAGATGCCCTGGTGCTAGGCATAACCCTCCAAGGTGAGCTGCATGAAGCCCTCCATCTGAAACCATTATGCTGCCAGTATCAAGCAGTGGCTCATCACAGTATAGGAAGCTTTTACACTCTGGCTCTCTTTGTCAAGATATAATGGGAAGGCTTGGAAACATCCTAGAAAGAACAATCAAAATCATCACTAGCCTACCAGGTGAGACAAAAAATGGGATTTTTCAGGCAGAAAAGCAAAAGGGACATATAGATAAAGTTTATAAAGTCATAGGGATTGGGGAATGGTTGAAATATACTTGTATTTAGCAAATCCTGAAGTACTAGAACCAGGAACATTTCAAAGGTCCATGTAATAAAATAAAAGAAAGTCAATTTTATAAGGCAGGTCAAAAACTTCTAGAAAATACAGGTATGTAAAAGAGAGACTTGGTTAACTTTATGGGTACTAATTACATAATATGTTAGTAATAAGGACTTTCAAGGGTATTTTTGATTGTTTTCTTAAACATTTAAGGTTAGTGTAGTGGGAAAAGCCCACTTTCAAAACATCCGCAGGTTCTCCTGGGAAGTACAGCCTAGTTCTTTGTAAGGTGACATTGATCCGATCAGCATGGCATTTTACCTGTTACCACCCTTTTGGGCCCGTCTGTGTTCCACGGGGAAAATCAACATTGTAGCTGACTGATTAGACAAGATCTGGTTCTAAAAAGAAAGCTTGCTAAATTAATTGTATTAGTATGAATTTATTTATCAAACCAATAAGGATTCCTCAGAAAATTTCAACAGGAAAGATTAGAATGCAGATAATACTGGGACTGTTACTTCTAAAATTGATTTTGTAACAGGATCTTAAGGGTCAGAAGTTCTAGAACTCTCTTCTCCTTAGAAAATAGTGAATGTAAGATTAAAACCTAAAAACCAAACCAACCAAATATAAGCCCCACAATTTTACTCAAAAGGAAAATTTCAATCCAGAGATCAAGGAATATATATCTGTGTGTGTGTGTAAAATTTTTAGCATAGATATAATCCATCTTGAGTTTACCAGGTGTGGGTAAAATTGTAGTATTTCCAGAATCTCTCTCCTGGCCTTAGTGCATCTCCATATCAGTGGGTGTTTCTAAGGGGTGGAGAGAAGTAGTCCATCTCCATGCCAATAGGTGATTACAAGGGGAAGCAAGGGCTTATCTGGACCACCCAAGAGGTTGGGGGGAGCCCCTTCTGTAGCTGGGTTGTGAGAGATAGGGGAGAGCAGAAGCGGACAACTGCTTGTAAGAAATGAACGGGTTTCTCCCACTCTATTTCTCCCTTTGACTGATTTCGATTTCAAAGGTATTTTGCTCCAGGATTTTCTCCCAGAGTTACACCAAGGCACATAAAATGTATTCATTCCTATATAAACAATTCTGCTGCAAAATCAGGTAGCCATGTTCTGCTTTAGCTGAGACTTTCTACGACACTTCCAAAGGTTGTATTAATAGAGGACCCTGAGGTAAGAAAATAGCAAAGGCATTAATAGCTTTCGTAAAGCACTGGCAATTAAATCTTGTTTTGCTATGTATTCATATAATAAAAAGCAGAACATTGAAATAATTGTCCAAATAATTCATACCTAAAATACATTTGCCTAAAACAGCTGGGTGAGGGAAATGTGTCATTTTGGTTTGTTGTGTGAATCACTGCATTAATTCTCCTCCTTAATCTAAGGGGATACATTGAGGCAATGAGAAATTTTTAAGTTAGTGAGGAGTGTCTCTAGATTTTTCTGTGATTATCTGTAGCTCTCACCATAATTGCAGTGGTTCCACATTTTAACCGAAATTGAATCCAATTAGTGGGCTTCCTGCAAAAGAACCACCAGGAATGTTCGGGGATTTCTGTGTCTGGGCCTTAGGAAAACTGAACCCAGGGAGAGAGTTACTAAATTCTGGTCCTCTTTCAGACGCTTCAGACTCTTTCCACTATGCTGATAGTAATTTCCAATTATAAGGAGCTCTTATACCTGGATTAAGGTATCAGACCAAGAGAAAACCATCAAAACCTGAGTGGCTGACGGAAAAGGAAGCTGCCTAAGAATCTGAAGTCATTGTGCATTGAAGAATCATGAAAGGTAATGTGAGAGAAATGTGCCCCCAGTTACCAAACCGTTATTGCTGATCTGCAGAACAGGAGTCGCTGTAGAATACAGTATATGTTATAAGGAATAGGCATTACATGTTTTATTTAAAGATCCAACTCAACTTTTTTTTTTTAATGGGGAAGGGCGTGCTTATTCAGTGAGAGGCTTAATTTGTTTCTATACTGTAGTTGAGTAATAACTCCAGAGAGGTATTGGCATGGAGTTTCTAGGGAGCCTGGGTGACATCAAAATGAAGATAATAATAGCACCCTCTTCACAGGGCAGTGGTGAGGAATGAACTCCAGAACCTCCTGCAAGTCTCCCTGCAGCCAGCTGGCCATATGCAAAATATTTAGGAAAGCTTTACCATAAGTAGTGTAATTGCCAAAATTACTACTACATGTTTAAAATGTATCCAAAGTTTCCTATTTAAAGTGGACAATTAGACTCTAGGTGCTATAGTGTTTTTCAGACTTTATAATTTAAATCACTAAAGGTGGAAGAGTTCCAGATTGAAACTAAGAAGCCCATTGTTTCCTGGATTCCTTTCTTCCCTGGGAAAGGCAAGGGTGAGGATCTCTGATGTAGGGGTGGCCCCCTCTCACTTCCAGCTTCTCTTGTCATGCCTGCAGCCCTTGGCCCACATCTCTTTCACTGTCTCTATGTGTCTGTCATCTTTTTCTGAGCATGCGTCCCTCTTCTCTCTGCTCCTCCCATTTGTTGTGTTGGTAAACAAATACTTGATTGGAGCTTTTCTGTCTGTAATAACTACACCAAAAAAGATGCAACGGTGGCTGTTCTTGGTGTGTAGGTTCACCCCTGGCCTGGGTGTCCCGCCAGCCCACAACAGCAGAAGGATCATCTCTCCTTGAAAAATAAAAGGCGTGCCTTGAGCTGTGGCCTGGCCTCTACTGCTCCCTGAAAACTTGCTGTGGGAACACCATATACATTTCTGCATAAAATGGAAGCTTGCCGCTTCTGCCAGGGTGCTTGCTTCAGAGAGCATTGTTTTCTGGAATCCTGCCAACCTCAGAGAATTTAGCCAGTCATGCAGGAAACACTGAATCATTTCCATGTATGGACATTTTCCTTTATCAATTAAGAACAAAGGGGCATTGTTGTTTTCCCCCCTGATTGCTGTTACTTTACATTAAAAATTTTTATGCAAATGCTGACATAATCAGAACTATCTGGGGAGATTAAGGGCAGGGAATGAGACCAACAGCCCTGTCTATTGCTGGCATTTAACAGCCAGTGCTTCAGTTTTTAGAAGTGAGTTTGAAAGCCAGGGTGACATGCCAGACATTCCTTCTGAAAGTTAGCTAAGGTAATGATGGAGCTCAGAGTAAAAACCAACATTTCACTTGCAATTCTGTTTGGGTGGCTGGGGTGGAGGGATGACAGTTCTGTGGAGTGATTTACATGGCATTGTAAAAAAAAAAATGTCCCATGGGTGATGACTGAGACATGGAACAATGGACATCCAGGGCCGCTGCCAGCAGAAATTCCCCAGAACCTTTCCACCTCTATGACCAGAGAACTGCATAGAACATTATCCCCTTGGACACCAGGGGCTACACTCTCGATGAATGTGGCAAGGTGGGGGATGATAATAGGGAAATGCACATGCTGACTTCCTAGAACAAAGGTCCAAGATGGGTTTGAAATCTGTGCCCTAGAGCAAACATTTCAGAAAGACATCTCTTACCAAAGCACATTACCTTGGGTAAATTGCCAAAACAGGTTTGCAATTCTTGGGTGGTATTTCTGGCTGAAGTACCTTATGGCCTATTAGCGGGATGTCAGGGCTGGACTCCGGGCTGTGGCTTCTTCATAGTTTGTGCAGACACTGGTGTGTTTCTAATCTTAGGTGTGAGTTTGTACATTTGAACTGAAGTAGTATCTTAAATATTTTTATTCATTTATTTTTTTTATTAAGGTATCATTGATATACAATCTTATGAAGGTTTCATCTAAGCAACATTGTGATTACAACATTCACCCATATTATCAAGTCCCCCCCACACACCCCATTGCAGTCACTGTCTATCAGCATCTTAAATGTATAAATTCTGTTTCTCTTATTTTTTTAATACCAGTTTTACTTACGTATAATTTATAAACAATCAAATTTACCTATTTTAAGTGCACAATTTGATTACTTTTGGCCACTATTGTATTTCAGAATACTTTTTCATTCCTCCAAATTACCCTCATACCCCATTTCAGTCAGTCGCCTACCCCCGGCAACCACTGATACGTTTTTACTTCCCTTGTAGTTACAACTCCTCCAGTGTGTTATGTACACAGAATCCCAGAGAGTCTCCTCTTTTGTGTTTGGCTTCTTTCACTTAGCACAATGCTTTGCAGTTCATCGATGGTATACATATGTCAGTAGTTCATTCCTTTTTATTGCTGAATAGTATCAAGTTGATTTTTGTCTGAATTTAGAAATAAATGAGATTTATTTGGGTCAGATGGAAAACCAAGTGGATTTTTGTGGCTTTTTTGGAAAGCATGTGTTAACTGAAGTTAATCATAAGAATACCTTCAAATCCATTTCACCTGTATGTTTTCTCTGACTTACGAGATTTTGAAATAAATTACAAAATTTTTAAATTACCAAGCTTTTAAATTATTTAAAATGGAGTACTAAATAAAAAAAATCTTGAAGCATTAGGCAGACAAATCTGAATGTGAAGGAAATTTCCAGATATGTAGCAAAAATAAATTAACTAACTACAAAATTAATTGACAACTTCCAAGTAAATGTTGGCAATCTGGACAGGAACTGGATTAGACCAAGAGTTCCTCAGAAGTTTAAAATTATGATTGAATAGTCAATTAGTAGAAGGGATAAAGCAAAAAACAAAAAAAACCCGATCCCATCTTTTTCATGTGGTATTTGTTTGTAACTGTAAAAAGGAAAAACTGATGGTTCTTAGTGATAGTAATAATAGCAGCAATCATTTTTATTGTTATAGTTTACTTGTATAGTGTGTATTATATGACTGGTGATGCTCTGAGCATTAAGTATATCATTAATTCACTTAATTTACCCAGCAGTTTTACCAGGTAAGCATTCTATTACTTATCCCCATTTACAGGTGAAGAAACTGAGGCATAGAGAAAAGTAAGCCGCCTGCCTTGATGGCAGGTGAGCCAGGATTTGGCCCTGGGAACCCACTCCGGACCTGTCTTGTGCCTACTAGAGCACTCTTAACCCAAGCAGCACTCAGAGAAAAATTCTCAGACTGGCAGAGGGGGCTGATGTCGTCCCTGAGCGAGGCAGGAGATCCAGCCAGAGCAGAGGCCTCAAGCCTGAGCCAGATAGGTCGTTGAGGTGTGTGAAAAGCCCCAGTGTAAGGCAGTGAGCATACTGTTCACATAAAAGGCTACTGGTCGGTCTGGCACGTGGGGGCCTGTTGCTCATTTTTCACTCTGGGTCCTGGTGACCTCTGGGTGACCCCAGGTGCCCTTTCAGAGCTAACATGCTAGGAAAATCAGAAATATTTGTTGAGAGTCCATTGTGACCTGGCATTCTTGTTGCCCATAGTCCACAATCTGATTGGATTGTCATTTATGTTGATAAGTAACCACTGAGTGCATATTGAATGCATTCAGTGTTGTAAATTTGTCTTTTTAATCTGATCTAACAATGAGTTTATGGACTCCAGAACTAGATTGCCTGGTTCTGAATCTTGGCTTTGCCACTTACTAGCGGTGTGTCTTTGAGCACACTGCTGCCTGTTATAAGACCTTTCCATGCCTCTATTTTCTCATCTGAGAAATGGGGAGAATTAATATACCTATTTTATAGCATTGTTTTGAAGATTACAGGATGATTATGTGTAAAGGATTTACAACCTGGATGACAACGAGGAGGTCCTATGTATTTGTTAGCTACTATTAGGATCACTATCCAAAAATAATGGTAGATAAAATATCTGTTCCAACTTTGGAGATATAACAGACCAGAGTACTCTGTACCAAAATGAAGTTTGCCTGTAAGATGTTACTCCAGGGCCCTGGTCCTTGTTCCTGCAGGACTGTGGAGCATTGCACAACCCTGATGGGTTAAAGTACAAGGATCAGGAGGTTCAGGGACATGACTTCAGCCTCTCCAGTGCCCCAGCTGCTAGCAGGGAAAATACTACATAACTTATCTCTGAACTGACACTCTAGCAGTAACTGGACACTATGAGTTTTGAGGTAGAAGAATCTTGATGCTATTTGTTTGAATCCTGGACAGAGTAGAAGAGAACCAAGCTTGGGATGAGAACATTGGACTTCCCTTTCTATTCCTTTTCTTCTTCTTCTTTATTTTATTTTGTTGTTGTTGTTGCTGGACATTTTAGAGTAGGTGTCGGCCAGTTTGTGGCAAACCGCCTGGCCTCTGTGGTTCTGGTGCTACATTCAGATCCTGGTTATTCCTGAATGCCTCATTCATGCTCCATGTTCTGCACAAAGCCATCCCTAGCTATCCCTGTCAGCCCACACTGGGGTCGATTCCATGCAGAAACTGAAATTCTTACACCCCTGACACCTAATCATGTCTATCCTTATTGTTTGTTGCCCTATGTTGTTACCATCTGTAGAACTATTTAGAGAACATTCATTCATTTAGTCAGTGGATAGCATTTTTCTGGGGTTCTTTGCAGGCCTTGATGATGTGAAAAGTAGGTGTGGTTGTTTGGACAGATTGCATACATATATATATTGTGTGTATATATAAATCTCTGGTAATTGAAAAATCTCTAGTAGGGACCACAGCCTTCTCTTTGACCTCTGGGAATTATTGCTACCAGCTTCCATAGGGAAATGGACAATGTAAGACATACAAGACTTGCAGTGTGTTCTAGATGTCACTCACTTTACCCAGCACAATGGACTTGGATGAAAGTACTCAGGTAGTTTCAACATTGTCTAACGGGGTCATAGAGAAATATGGCATGAGAAATATGCTCGAAGATGGAAAAGGAAAACAGAGTTTGGATCCTCTTTCTTATTCCATGCAACAGAACATTTCTTGAGCACCGACTGTGAGTTAGAGACTGCATGAGTTGTCAGGGATACAGCCTAGCCAGGGAAGGAGTGAAGTGTCAGCAGGGTGGCTGGGTGGTGGGGGTGGGGGTGGGGGCTGCTGTATTTCATTCAGAAAGGTTGCACCTAGGCCAGAGGGTGGAGGGGACCCTGTTGTGACTCTCAGACTGGCCTGTTCTCCTTGGTGTCTTTTAGACCAGAGCTGATCGGGGCTGCTGACTTATTACTGAGTTTGCCCCCTTGGGACGGGGCCTCCCAGTCTGAGGAAGGGGCAGGCTGCAGCTACGTCTGTGAATTCTGGACCACCCTGGAGAGAAGGAGAGCTCTGGGGCATCTGGCACATTCCTCCAGAAGGATCCTGGGACACAGCCTCTACAGCACACCCTTGGCCCAGGCCAGGTGTGCGCCCGTCTGGTGGCGACGGGGGGGAGCCGGCGGTTCGGGTGAGTGCTGCCGTTTGTCTGCCTCCAGAGGGCTGGGTCCTCCTTATTCACAGGTGAGTCACACCCTGAAACACAGGCTCTCTTCCTGTCAGGGCTGAGTCAGGTAGAAGAGTTGATAAAACCACCTGATCAAGGAAAAGGAAGGCACAGCGGAGCGCAGAGTGAAAACTACCAGCCCGAGGCGTGGGGTAGCGTCTCCCACAGCGGCTGACGGCCCGGCCATGCCTGCTCTCTGGCTGAGCTTCTGTCTCTGCTTGTCGCTCCTCCTGCCTGCAGCCCAGGCCACCTCCAGGAGGGAAGGTGAGTCGGCTTCCAGGAGGGCACTCCGCAGCCCTCGTCTGTGAGCTGGCCTCTCTGCAGAACTGGATGGCTGAAGGCACCTCCGGGGAGTCCCACTTTGCGGATAACCTCTTGGAGCACCCTCCTCCTTCCCCAGAGAGCGGTTTAAAACAAGACTAATATTGTATATAAAATCTGATTTAAAAATATGAAGCCAGTAGGTTGTGCCAAACTGGGGTTTTCCTACTTTAAAAATATTCCTTCTCAACTGCCTTTTTGATCAAGGGGCCCCTGTTTGATCACTATCATCAGTAATCAACGATATGTTGGCATATAAATTCTTTACTCTGTGTGTGTTTTTGTTGATGATATGTTGTGGGAATGTTTTCTGTGACTGAGCACCACAGAGATGGAAAAGGAGCGTCTTTAATAGTCTTTCTGGGATTCCCATTTCATCTTTGAGAAGGAAAATGTACCTTGAGTCTTAACTTTTGCATAATGCTTTACTTGTGCATAATGTTCCTTTTAGTGGTATTGTCATGTGACATTCATTCCATAGGCATTTATTGGGCACCTATGCCGTAGATCATTTGATCTTACCTAGGGCACCCAGTGGCTGTCATGTCGTGAGAAGTTCAGCTTATGTAAACAAAACTTTCTGAACACCTAGCAACTGCTCACTGTATGTGTGTGTCAGCTATGACAACACATAGCAGGTGTTTTCCTTGTTACTTAGTTTTACCAAATATGGATATGCTAATTTGCTATATAATTACCCTGAGTTTTCATGTTTATATTACTTCCTGCACCTGATGGCATTTCAATAATCATTTCAATAGGCCCAAGAGCCATTTTCACACATGTGCCTATGTGAACATGAGACAATGTTCATGTGCACATGAAATTATCTCAGACATTCTATTTTTTACCATGCAGCCTGGGCAATGCTGGCCTGAATTGTATTTAAAATGGCATGAATATGTTAGCATGTGTTTGAATGCATTGATACAGTGGGTTTTTTTTTCTGAAATCGTCTTGGAATTAACTTCCAACCCGTCATCCCTGACTACCATTTTAAAAACCATTTATGAAAATGACCATGTAGGTTAGGTTTCCTTAGAGTTAGGATAAATAGTCTTAACCTAGTGAGAATCGTCCGAAAAGTGAGGATAGTCTCTGAGTATTAGAATTCAAAGGGACTGCTTGTGGATTAACTACTATAAGCCCTTGGCTTAAAAAATGAAAGCATGGAAATGGATTTGTGCAAAGCCACACAAGCAGCTATTGGCATAGACACATCTGGTGCTTGATCCAGGAGTTCTTAGGCTGGAGCATGTGGCCCCATTGGTCTGGGTCATAGTTCACGTGGGGAGGTAGGACTGGAGAAGGGGTGAGAGGAGATAGGAATGAGACTAGAAATGTAACCAAGAATCTGGTTGTATGGAGCCTTACGTGCCAGGCTGTGCAGATGTGTTAGTATCCTGTAGGCAAAGAAGACTTGTAGGTGGTTTATAGGCAGTGATGGGCGTGGCCAGATTCATGTTTTAGAAAGATCATCATTGAACAGCTTAGAGGATGGAGTTGAGGTAGGCAAGGCCAACGAATGGCCTTTGCAGTAAATCCAAGTGAGAGGTGATGAAGGTTCCACCACGGTGGTAGAAACGGCAAAGAAACAGGTTACAGAGACATTTAGAAGGTGACACTGAAAGAGTTTGGTGATCCAGTGAGTGTGTGCATTAGGGACACAAGGGAAAATCATGAGATAAAGAGGAGTCCAAGGCTTCAGGTTAGTGTGATCGGTTAGACAGCAGTGCCGTTAAAGGAAACAAGGACTGGAACAGAGGATCAGATTCGTGAACAGGGCTGGGCAGTGGATGAAGAGGAAGGGAGGGAGTGCCTGCAAGGACCTGCTGAATTTGAGATGCGAGTGGAGTTGTCCACCAGTCCCAGTGAACAGCTGGAACCATGATTTTGAAGTTCAGAAGACAAATTTGAAATATAAAGCAGGGAGCCCAAAGGTGGAAAGCAAAGCTCTGACAACTCTGAGACTACCTGGGACACAGAGGTAAAGAAAATTCAACAAGGAGATAGAACAACAAAGGAGAATGAAAAGGCATGAGCATTGAAGACAGAGGAGAATCAATAAAGAGGAGTGTTTTGTCAACCAAAGGGAGAGAGTGAACAGTGTAGGAGTAATACATGGCATTCATATATAAAAACACAAATGTACAAAGAATGAGGACTAAAATGGTATTGTTGGGTGTGATTGTTTTAGGATGCTGAGCTCAGAATCCAAGATTGTTACAGGTTGCTAATTTGGTTTCGCCTATGGCCTGATACTGGAAAAGAGGTACTGTGGTTAATGGAAAAGTCCCCCTGGAAAGGTTAATGCTCTCCATAGATTCTGTTATTTAAATTGTTGCAGTGATACAGCATCATGCATTAGTGTGCACACCTGGGTTCAAATCCTAGCTCGGTCATTTACCAGCTGTGGGATTTAGATGAACTACTTGCCTGTAATTCAGTTTCCTCAGCTCTAAAATGAGGATAATAAGTTGTTGTGATCATTACATGTAAAGCACTTTGCCCATTGCCTGGTAAGCACTCATTATGTGTTCAGTATCATTGTTCCATAACTCACTGGCCTGCCAATACTGAAGGTCAGTATATTGCCTTCTGAGTTTTACGTGGTGAAATTTGTGAAGAGGCTCCATTCATTAGCCTAAGGAGATCTCTGATCAGACTGAGATGAACCCCAAATTTTACCCACTTGAAACAAATGGAATTCCTGACAAGGAACCAAAGTATGTTGGAATTTCAAGGTTGGATTTCATATCATTTCTTCTCTTTGCCTTTTGTTAACCACCAGACATCACCATATACAGATTCAGCAAATCTGCTGCTCTCCAGAAAAGGCCCAAATATCAGATGACCCCCACATGAGATGGTCTCTCACTGCTCAATGGGAAGGTCTCTCCACCAACACTTAATAAAAGGTTTAGCCAACTTGATTACGGAAACATTTAGCAATGTAGCTGCAGTAGTCACATGTGTCTTTAATATAGTAAATTAGTTACATAAACATACTTAAAGTCATAAAATTTATAAAATGATAACTTAGAAGTATTGGCTTGTTCATTCATATTTCATAAAGTATTTATATTCAAGCTCCATCTATAGCATTCCTAAAACCACTTCAATGTAGTTTCTTCTTTGCTCCGGACCAGGGGGCTTGGGAGACAACGCTGAGTCTGCTTCTGTTGCTGTCACTAGCAAATTCACAATTTTCAAAACATTTAAAAGATTTAAAAATTGTACTTAAGCACTCATTGTGACCTTCACAGCTTAAATACCTTGAACGGCTTATTTATGACAACTTTTAGTGGTCACGATTGTGAGATAATGAACAATTATGTGAATTGTGTTCAATAGCTCTTACTGATAAGTATCCAAAACACTGATCGAGGTCATTTCAGATTAATGTGTCTTCTCCCAGAATACTTTATTTTAAAAATAAAGTAATTGAGGAAGTGCCCTGTGATATGAGAAATTTTGAAGACTTACATGTGACCTTTTCTCCCCTGAGAGAAAACATTGGGAAAACAAAAACCTCCCCCTTACATTCAAGTATGTACCATGACCAGGAGTATAGAATTGAATTGGAGTGTAAGCTGGAAATTTCTATGAAGGCTTAAAGTCTGGGTGTCCTGACCTGCAGGCAGCCACTGGTTTAGCTCCACTGGTCTGAAAATGATCCAAGGTAGAATGGTCCAAGGAATCCAGTGTCCAGAAAAAATGTTGATGATTATGATTAGAATTTATGGGAAAATCAGGAGCATAAAATTAAGGTGTTGAGACAATCCTGGGGCAATTCTTTCCCACTTAAGTTTTTAGTGGCTCAACCATATTGACTTTTTCTTAACCTAGAGAAATTTGCAAGAACAAGACTTGAATCATTTATTACAGACTAGTGTAGCAATAGGAGCTCCACAGATTCTGGCATACTCTGAGTTAGTCACAAATTAGACCTACTAGATTACTGAATCATTACTGGCCCGTGTTCTGATATAACCCCCAGCTATATGAAACAATATTTGAATCCTATCCAAAGACAAAAGCGGCCTTTTCTGTGTCTGTGGGTGACTGTATGTCTGTGTATGTGCCTCCCCAACAAGCACGTGCTGCTTTGTGTTACAATTATGAGAGAAGAAAAGGATGATCACTCCTCCAACACTGATCAATGTGAAGGCTCACATCTTTCCCTTCTGCTGAATCAGGTGGGCAAAGGCTTCCATATCCTGGACATCTTCAGGCTTGTCAATCGTTTACAGAATTCCAACTATTCTATTCCAGATTTTATTTTTATTCATTGTGTGAATATGGATCCTCACATTCTAAAAAAATTAAATTGCAAATTATTTCCCACATTAGCTCAAACATTAGAAAAATTACCCAAATCTTCAGCTGCACTTATGAAAAGGTTTGCACGTTTCATCATTTTTTTCTCTTACAGCTTCATAGAGTTAAGTGAAAATGGGCTTTAGGGGTTCTCTGTAAACGACTCTCATTTTATAGATGAGGAAAATGGCACCAGGGAGGTAAAGTAGTGTCCAAATTCGCACAGCTGGTTGTAGCAGAGCTGAGCCCTGGCATGTGTAACCCTCATTTATAGATGAGAAAATTGAGAAAATCACAGAAAAGTGATTGCCTTGAGCAGAACCATGCAGTTAAGAACAGGACCAGATTTTAGTTGCTAGTTTAATATTCTTTAACAAGATACCTCCTTGACTTATTTCTAATTCTTAAGAATTTTCGTTTAAACTTGATCTTCAGACTTGATAGAATCTTGCTGAATTATGAGAATGTTCCTTATGTCCCTAGTTGATTCTAGGAACCTCTGTGTCCTGTCTATTCAGAAGTCTTTGTATGCTGGTGAGTCAGCATAGTGGCCTTTCCTTCCAAAACGTCAGAGAACAACAGGTTAAAACCAAGTACAAACTTTCGTTTGTGGGGCACTGACAGGAAAACAGATTTCAAACGACCAAGTCTTCTCCTTTTTTGTTCAACTCTGTTAGCTTTTCATGAAGCTTGGAATTGACCAAGTGGCTCAGTTAAAAAAAAAAAAAACAGGACAACTGAGGGATAGTGATAAACCTTTCTGTTTAGCATTGTTCTTCAGGGACTGTTGACATTTTGAATCTATATATGTGCATTTGTGTCCAGAGGTTCTTTTTCTCTCTCTGTTGGGGACAATAGGTATAGGTTTTAGAGTCTTTCAGGATCTGGTCAGTTTATGGCCAGAATATGGACTGTTGTAAGCTTTACACACAGTGCAATTTTGAATTACTGCCCACTGGCTTTCAGCAAAAGGGGATTCCTAGTGTTTAAAGATCATTCCTCATCTCAAATAGACTGGTTTGCTTTGAGATGCCACTGGGTCCTACACTAACCCGGAGCTCCCACTCTTGCCTCATGTAGGGGGCTGTACCTGGTAGGAAGGGACCACATGCTGAGGGTCTGTGGGGACAGAGGTGAGGCCACAGGTGAGCTGTCGTGGAAAATGGTAGTGGAACAGCGACACATTTGTTTAACTGAGATGCAGGACATTTTGCTCCCACTCCCCGGTGGTCCAATCTCTTCTTGGAATATTTGCTACTTCTCTTTATGGATATATGTATATAAATGGATGAGTTCCTAAAATACCATTTAACTACCTCTTCTGAAGTGAAGCAGGACAGTTTTAATTCACTGTTTTCAAATGGATTTTTTTTTCAGAAAGGAATCTTTAAGGAAGATTCTATAAATGCATTCCATACATATTTTCCAAACATTGTATATGTCTATGAATTACCATTGTTCTGCCGAAACTGTGAACTGTAGCGGTGCATAGTAAACATGCCCCATATGCAAATGTGCACAGTAAACACGCCCTATATGCAAATGTGCATTGCAAACACACCCCGTGTGTAAATGTGCACAGTAAACATGCCCCATATGCAAATGTGTGTATCTTTGTGAAGGGATGTAGTGATAGCAAAATATTTATTTTTAATCTCTTTGTACAAAAAGTCACCCCTCATAACAGGTTTAGGGAGAATGAATGATTTATCAGGTAATTTTTATTTTTAAGGAGCCAACAAAACACAAATTTAAATGATCAAAAGACCACACTTAATGTGTACTCCCCAAAGCATTTCAGTGCAAATCAGATTTCCTTAACTTTATTCACACTTCTCATTCATGATTTCTTTACTTTTGTCCTTATCACTTTAGGTATCACCTCTAGCTGTCCTGGTTTCTCTAATTTTCTTTATTTCAGCTGCTTCTAAAAGGGGCATATGACACATTTTGCTGGGCTGTGTAGGAAATGCTCCGGGATACTGTGCTCTTTTAATAACAGTCAAATGTGCTTTCTATATTGGAACACTTTTCTTTATAGATGATCTCATAGAAATATAGAAATTGCTATTTCTGTGGTCAGAGGGTGTGGGGTTACCTGTGAGTGATGCCGACTTTCATATGGAATCCTAACCATGAAAACTCATGGAGCCTCCATGGTGTAGCTGACACCAGCTGTCCAGGAGTAGAGCCCTTAAAGGTGCCAGGTATAAGAGAAGGGGAGGCTCCTCTGTATCTCTTGTGTTCTAATCTTCTCTTCCCTTTCCTTTGAACTTTGAGTCCTCAGCCTTCTTCCTTACCCTCAGCTCCCCTGCTCATCAGATACAAACTGGTGTCCCCAGCCTCGCTGTTCACTGAGCCTTTCTTTCCCTCTCCCCACTGTCTGGCTGGGCACTGGTGGGTGTTAGGAGAAGGCAGCCCAGTGTGGTCTCCTGATGGTAGTCCCCACCAGGCTGTTATCTGCAGTCCACATGTGGTGTTTCCAGGTCTAGGTTGTAATAGTTTGTGCTATGAATTCTCAGTGATCATAGGTGACTCCTTTTAAGCAATAATCATTAGGAAGAAATGTGGTGATCTGACTTTCATTGACTCTTGATGACTACACTATATAGAGTTAGAAAGATATGTCCATATTTTATCTTTCAAAATTGCCCATGTGATCGGAGCACTGACCTCTGGTGTTCCTCTGCTCAGAGCACTTCATGCTGCAGCCCTTCCTTCCACCGCATGGGCATTTACATGTACTGGGAAGCAAATGGATCATGCAGGGTATGGCACAAGTGTTTCTGGATGTGTTGGCTGCAGAGGCAGCTGTGAAAAATGGGAGAGAGAAAACCCAATTCAGTTAAAAGACTCCTAGTATGGAAAGTACCATTTCAGTTTCTCATTCTAATTAGAAAACATATTGTGACATGTCTTGAAAAGATAAAACTAGCAGCAGACATTCACACATTTAAACCATGAAATTCAAGATCAGTTTAAATTCTGAAATGTGCAAATTTTTTTTTCACCCAAGATAAGAAACATATCAAAATTTGGAAAGAAAAACTTCATGGAGGAGGTTTTAAAATTAGAAGATACATAGGAGCATTTTTCATCATCACATGGAAGTATAATACAATAAAATACTCATCTTGTCATCTTAAGTATCTCAGATTTGGAGACTGATTTTTGCAAATAGGATGATAGCTTCCAATGCCTTTGATACCAAACTGATAGATGTCAGGTGTGTCATGCTTTAGATTTCATAAGTCATGTGTAATTTGAGTATTTGTAACAGTAATAAAAATACATTAGAATAGATTACTTTTTAAGTAATACTTTCAGTAGTTGCTCTTTTTCTGAAAATAAGCACTTGCATATTTTTTTGAGTATACTATCCTCAACTTTATTCACCATTTTCAATCTAGCTATTTACATTTGGACTTCCTACTGAAGGGCCTCTTTGCAACGGATTTCATTCATCTTTGAGCATAAAAGGGTTGTCAGTTTACAAGAGGCTCGTTCTTTGACTCAGACGAAGGAAGTGATGGCCAATAAGGTAATTAGGGTTTAATTTTTAGTGTAACTTCAAAAGGGAGAGAGGGGTTGGGATTGGTGGCCCCAGCTCACCTTTCCCCACCATGATGTTTTTCCATTACAAAGCAAGAATTTTAAGAAGCAGAGGAAAGAAAGATGTAAAATGAAATATAAGTGAAATGAATGCAGGAGAGATGAAGATGTCCTGGTGGGAAGTGTTATATGGAATTCAGCTGGAAAAGTAGATAGGATTAGACCATCTTTGTAGACCAAGTCTTCATAGGCATTGTTAAGGAATTCTGGTCTTTATCTTAAAAGTAAAGGCATCAATGACTTTTAAGCAGAGAGGTATTGGTAAAATTTTTATTTTGGAAAGGTTTTCTGACTGCTGAATGGAGGGAGGCAAGAGAGGTTGCAGGGAATTCAGTAAGGAAGGTGTTGCCAGCAGTAGGTGATCAGAACTTGGTCTAGAGAGGCTGTAGTGGAGGTAGATGTCAGTGGGTTTCAGCTACTTAGTCGGTCATATCGATGAAATTTGGTGTTGAATAGAATATGGGCAGGTGTGAAAGATGGAGAGTTGTAAGGCTAGCTTCCAGCTTTTGACTCAAAGGGATGACAATTATGAGTTTGATTTCAAAAATGTTTGCATAAGGAGCTTGTGGGACAACTAGATGGAATTGTAAACTGGGTGGCTGGGCATGAGGGTCAAAAATTGAATATGAAATCTGGGCCAGAGAAATATCTTGGCATGTCTGCCACCACCTACCAGGGTTCTTGAAGCCCTTGGCTTGGATGAGAGAGTTCTAGAATGAGGAGTCACAGAGGTTAAGGACCGAGACTTGAGGAATACCAGCGTTTAGAGTTGGGGTGAGGAGAAGAGCCCTCAAATAATTGGATGGGTGTGGGACAGGCAAGGTCAGAAGCCAAAAGGAAACCGGATAGTATGGCATCATAGTATCCCAGGAAAGAGAGTTTGAAAAAGGAAGGAGAGAAAAAGATTTGGTGCCTCAGAAAGGAAATGAGGGGCACAAAATGCAGGAAAGGAAACACAGGGCACATACCTTCGCTCTAAGTAAGGGAGAGAATTGAGTGTCATTTCTGAATGGTTTATACTGGACTCATCCACAGGAGCTTACAGGTAACTTATAAACGTGCTGCCATTTAGCTGACTTGGTATTAGCACCCTAAGCAGCTGAACTGGAAGCCGGGGCAACGCTCTACGTAATTGCGGCATACACCGTCAGGTTCCAACATGACGCTCAAATTCCTGGCTCCTGAGATCGTCCCACACACCCGCCAAGTGTAATACCTGTGCAGGCTGCCTGATCACCCCAAACTGATCTCACGGTCTCCAGCCAGCCCCATCTTCCTGCCTATCCTGCGCGGCCCCAGCCTTGGGCCCTTTGAGATGGCAGGCTGACCAGCGCTGAGCTCCCGCTCACAGAGCGCAGGTGCGCAGGCAGTCCTGGCGCAGAGTTCAGCCTGGAAGAAGAGTCTCTGACACTCCTTCCCAAAGGATCACATTTCTCTCACGGTTCTCTCTGTTCCCATCTCACCCTGGATTTTTTGAGTTGACATATTAGCTTTTTTTTTTTATACTGAATGCCCTATGTGTAGACAATGAAAACTTTGTGTACTGTGTTGAGGAATTTTCATACTGAGTCGTGGACTCCTGGGAGATGCCTGTGTGCTCAGGTTATTGTTTGGCTCTTCTTACAGTCCTACCGCCTCTCCTCCTCCCCTGTTCTTTCTTTCCTTCCTTCCCCGGGGTAGGTACTGTGGGGATACAAATGTGAAAAATGTCACAGAGGAAGTTAGTCATGCCCTCAGATAGTGATGACATAGGGTGGAAAAAGGGGCCCGAGGGAGGTGAGGAAGAGGTCCTATGGGCATTCAGAGGAGGGAGAAGCTGATGGATGACCCTACACGTCTGCCCTTTACCTGACTCGTTTAACTTCTGCTCTTAAAATGAACGCTCTGGTTGCCTCCTGGGTTTAGGGAGGGTGTGAGCAGGTAGTCCCCGGGGGAAGGAAAGAGAGAACCTAAAGGTGAGGAAGAGCCTGGGGCGCCCCAGACTTCACTCGCAGGCTTGTGCGTAGGAGCCCGGTCAGCCGGGGGGAGAAAGGAGAGGGATACAGAGCTGCAGAGAGCAGCAGGCCAAATGGGCAGGGTTTGAAAAGGAGTTGGGATTTGTGATTTTGTTGTTACTGTTAGAACACTAAAAAGCACAATGATTCCGTGAATTGTATGAAAAAGGAGCATGTTTTTAAGTTTAGAACAATAGACAGAGGATCTGCTTATACACAGAAGTGCATATTAATGCCAGATTGTTAAAATTTCTCGTAATCGTGGGCAACGTTTCCTATGGGAAATTTAAAATAAGGTCCTGATGAACTGCAGCCATTGAGGCTGATTATTCCATGGCCTTACTGCGAGTACAGCCCTAGGAAGCAGTTTCAGTTTCCTTGCATTCTCCCAAGGATGCAGCTTGGAAACAGCCTTTGGCCTGTGCTTCCTGTCCCGACCTGTCTCCGCTGGGCGCTGGAGGTGGGCGTGCTGTGCCTTGAGCCTGAGGGGTCCTCGCGCCTCGCTCCCTTGTTTGCAGGGTTTCGAGCCCCCTGGATCTCGTGAGTGTGGGTGGCAATGGGCAGATCGGCCTCTCTGGCTACCGGGCAGGCTTGTTTCTAAGAAGCACCTTGAGGACCAGCAGCAGTGTGCTATTAGTTATTATTCTAATTAATACTTAAAAGCCAAAGAGGCAACAAACAGCACAGTCAGGCAGAATTACCACCCATTTGACTAGACTGAAGCAAATATGTGAAAATCCACGTAAAATGACTCAGTTTCAGATGTGTTTATGAGAGAATCCACTTGATGAATCTCATCTGTGTAGGTGGGGAGAGAACCTCAGCTGGCAGAGACAAGGATTTCGGGGAATAGGAGTAAGGGGACAAGCAGAGAAGAGGATAGGACAAAATCTTGCAGAGATGTCCCTAGTTTGGAAAGAGTCCAGTACAAATAATAGTCAAATAAGAGTAATGGATGGGACCTGGCACCTCTGATACAGAGTTCAGTGAAACAGGGAGGAAAACCCTGTCTGTGTTGACTCCTAGTTCCTGTAAGTCTTCAGGACTGTTCAGGGTCCAAGTGTGATTTTTTTCTGTATTTTCTGATGCAATGAAATCTTAATTCTCGGTCCCAGACCATGCCTGTCCATGGTGAAATGAGGAAAACCTGGATAATGTGAGGGGGCTTGACAAAGCCCAATATATATTAAATGCACATATATCTAGTGTCTTGTCCAACAAAATAAGACCCTGGCAACTGCATCTTTTGAAATCTTGCTGGCTCACGAGGTCCTGTTGAACAAGCGCTGGTACCACTCCCTTTAGGTGTGAAGTGGAATTTATTCAATGAATGAAATAAATGGACATCTCACTGACGAAGGACAGAAGAAGGAAGGGGAAAAAGGAGTAAGAATCAGTAAAGCAATCTAGCACTGAGGTATTTTGAAGAGAAAGGGGATTGATCAGGAAGGGTATAAGAAAATCTATCACAGAGTAATAGGTGAAAAGTTTGATACACTTGTTATGTAATAATTCATGATAATTTAAAGACAAACATCATGCCCGATTGATAAATGGACACAACTCATGAACAAACTAGAATCAAAATCAAAAATAAAATAGTAAACCAGCATATGGCACTTTTCCACCTTCCCTTCCTCCTCAATTTACCTGCCTCCTAACTTCCTATTTCCCATCACTGCTTTATGTATTTCTCCATAATGAAATCATTATCCTAATATTCTCTCTCTATTGCTTATACTGTTTATTTTCTTTTCCTCCAGCTTGCCTGAAAACCTCATGAGGGCTGGGACATCTATTGGTTTTGTGTATCACTGTATCCCCAGTGCCTAGAACAGGGCCTGGCACATAGTACATGCCCAACATATATTTGTTGAATGACGAGATGAATGAATGCACTTTGATAAATGGTTCCTAGTTGACCCTGGGAAGTGTCCAAGACCCCCATCTTTACAGTTCCTTCACTTGCTTACTAGACAGCGTATTTATGAAATTTGCAGCTGGCCCCAAATTTGGAAGAATAGCAAAGAGATTACAAAATAAAAATGAAAAAAATTCTAGATGAAAAATTGCACAAGGCTAAATATATATGAAAGAAAGCATAACAAAAATTTTTTAGTATTTTCTCTTGCTTTAAAATGTATTATACGCTTGTATTTAGGACTATGCATCTAAATAAATCATTCTACTGCAAGCTACCAAGAAAGGCTTCTTTCTGGATGGGTCTTCTGTAGAAAAAAAGGAACCCCTCAAGGAAGAGGAAAGAGAGTGGCAGCTCTATCTTGGTATTTGTATTTTTAGGTCATGTCCAGACATGTGGGGACCCGTGAAGTCCTTTAAATGGTAGAAATACATCTAGGGTTTCCTGAAGTTCAAGAGAAGATTCAGTATCTATTCATTAAAAAACATTAAATACCCATGATGGGCTGGGCACTGCACCATAGACTATGGCTTCATTTTTCCTTTTTCTAAAGTGTGAGATATGTTTTCTCTCTGTTAGAAGAGCAGAGTCAAGTGCAAAGATTTGCCTGCAGACACAGCTTTATTTCAAAAATAATTTTTTAAGTTAAAAAAATGTCTAAATAATTGCCAACATTTAAAAAATCTGTAGATTTTATATACAAAGTCAGATTTTTGTCTGCTTTAAAAACATAAGTGGAAATGCTGAGTATAGTAGGCCTCCATCATTCCCGCGTGGCTGCAGTTGGCTGGGGAGGAGTGGAGTGCTGTTTCTTCTCTTTAGCCCATTTGGTAGAATCCCCACTGCTCCCTATTGCCTTTTCCTAGCCTGGCAGTGCCCTTTGGCAGCCAGTATGTCCATGGTACTGGTTGGACAGAAACTGGCCGCAGAATAAAAAAGACGAGGCACAAGTTGTATGAGGCCCTGGTTGCAGGAATATTCTGGAATTTGACAATAAAGACTATTTTTCCAGTAGTGAGAAGAGTAATAATTAGTTTTAGGGAATTTAATCTAAACTTGGGAGATGATTTGAGAAAGACCACATTTCAAATGCATCAATGACAAAAAGGGTCATTCTATGCAAAAGGAGCAAACTGTCTCCTCTCATTCTCTGGGTGCGAATGTTCAGAAGACTGGATATTGAGCTAAGTGCTGTGTGCTCAAGTGTCGAGCTCAGTGCAGCTTGGTAACTTCGAAGTCCTGAAGGCAAGGCTGGAGTGTGTCTTCACGGAGTTCCCACGTAAGGCAGACACAGGAGGCCCCTCCACCCCTTCCTCCAGCCAGCCTAACCCTGGGCTTTAATGGAAACTCATTTGAGAGAGAAGAGGGTAGTTTGGCAATAGGTCTGTAACCTGTTGGGCAAATTCCAGAGTGGAGACACTGGCTGAAGACCTCCCTTACAGAAGTGTAATGCATCTCGACGACAGGCTGTGAATTTAAAGGAGAACACAGTTCTTTCAGAGTAGAGTTTACAAGAGAAAGGACAGAAAGAAAGGAAGTCTACAAGAAAGATTATAACAGGGTTGTCTGTTTTTAAAAGATTGCTCTAAATAAATATATCACAACCTATCCTTTAGAAGTTAACCATCATCAGCAAAAAGTTCGTTCTGAATAAGGAAGGGACAACGAAAATTTTGTAATTGGCCTGAGATTGCTCCCGAAGGGCATCCAGAGCAGAAAAGGCATTGGCTTACTGTGCGATCCAGCTGGGCGACCTCACGAGATCGGTGGTTAGCTCTTGTACATGCTTCATGATGTGCTTGGTAGAAATTTCACAGCACGTGACAGCTGTGTGGCACAGCTGCTCGAGAGCCAAAAAATCAGTTACACAAGCATTTGTTGGGAGAGATTTGGCGTGGCACCAGTTCTGTAAAAAAGCCCTGGGGGTTTGAATTGAGTGCAAACTTAGTATGTTGTAAGTTTAGTGAAATGTTAGGCTGCATCCGTGAAATTATATCTAGTCCTGTTGTGAGCTGAGCTGTTCAAACCACACTTGAAGTGCTATCATAAATACTGGTCATTTAAAGAAAGATACTGAAAATTAGTCTTTGTTCTTAGGAGGGTAGTCAGGAAGAATCTAGAAATGATGGCATGGGAAATGGTTGAAAGACCTGGAGGCAGCAGGTCTCCAGTGGGACCTGAGAGAAGACTGAGGACGGAGATGCTGTGGCTATTATCTGCAGGAAGTCCAGGGCTTGGCTAATGCCTGCCTCATGAAACAATGCCTGGAATGAATATCTGATAAATAAATAAGTGAGGAAGAGAGTAGGGTGTGCGTGTATGCATGTTATTTGCTAGGGAAGAACAAGAACACAGGGCAGAAATTACCAGAAGGGAGGCAGGTGGAAACCCCGTACAAAGTAATTTATAACAACCACTGCCGTCTAAGGAGGGACAGGACATCGTCACTAGATTAGGAAGGATTTGAGAAGGGGCTGAACAATCCTCTGTGAGGGATTTATAGAGAGAATGCCTACACGCAGTGGTGGACGAGACTTGAGAGCAGGGGTTAAAGGAAAGGGGGAGAACTTTGTGATTGGACAGGCCGGAGAGCAAATTATATCTTTCCCATTTAGTTGTATGATTTTAAGGAAGAAATCTACTACCTCTAAGCATTAGCTTCTTCATCCATTCAGTGGGGATGATAAAGCCATGTTCAAGTATTATTGTGAGAATTAACTGAGCTGAAGTATGAGAAGTCCTGGAAATAGAGTGGGCTCTGGATTGTCAGCTGACTCGCCCTTGATCAGACGGTATCCAAAATAGCAAGAAGTGAGTTTTAGGAATGGGTGTAAGGGCGCTCATCAGATTTACTCAGTCACCTCTGTGCCTTCAGAGCCTGACGCACCCTGAACAGGGCCGCTGCTCAGTACCATAAGTGTTGGCATGTTTTTTGACTTTTTAAAAAATCAATACTCTGCGTAAATCATGGCCCTAGGCTCTTCTCGACACGGGCTCTCACTGAGGCCACATGGACAGCGGAGGCAGTGTGCCTGGTGGAAGGATGGTGGGTTTTGGCATCAAAGGTTCAAAGCCCAGCTCTCCCCTGGGTCAAATATTTAACCTCTCTGAGCTGCGTTTTTCCCGTCCAAGGCAATGCCTCGCTCGTTTGAGTGAGGGGTGAGAGAGCATCTCTGAAAGACTTGATATTTTTTTCTCAGTGGGATCCTTTCAACAATCCAGGGAGGCGGAGAATGCCTTCTACATTTTTAAGAGAAGAACCAAGATTCAGAAAGTGAAGGGATTTGCCCAAGAAAAGAGCAGAACTGGTATTGCATCCAATTCTTCCAACTTGAAGGCCCATCAGCTTTCCCCTTTCAGTTGTGGCTGAAACGTCTTTGGAGTGTCTGCGGTATTCCCAGTTCTCTGCTAAATATTTCCACGTGTCACCTCAGTGGCTGTTTAGGTCCCACATGGGGCTGTCATTCCATGAGACACTTTGGAACACCCACAGGGTGAACTTTCCTAGACACTGGGGATACGTGATTCCTCATGGGACTATGGTTCTCTTTGACCCCTGGCTTTGGGAAGGACACTCCACTCAAGGCACAGTGTGTGTGTATGTGGGTGGGAGATATCCCTCCAGACAGTCTTATTAGCTCCTCAGCCTTGACCATCCCAGGAAGGACAGATGTTGCATATCTTGAACAGAGAACGCCGTCAGCTGCTAGAAGCTGGGCCGGAGTGCATACTCTGGTAATCCAGAGCCTCTTCAGCCCGTAGACTTGTTCCGTGGGGTTGCACAGGGTTTTAAAAATAAATTTCTTGCAGATATTCAAGCCAGGATTTTTCACATAAGAACACGTAATATATGATCTTTGGTTCCTCTTGAGGCATCGGACAGTTAAGCACCCCTGAACTTATGTTCTTCCTGAGCACGCCCCCGGCACTATGCAAGCTGCTCCTTCCTTTAGGTGGGACAAGGACCCTCCCAGTTCTCACGCAGCCCACTTCACCCTGACCTGGCTGCAATAGTTGGAGTTAATGTGTAGTACCCCATGCTAATTTATATTAATGCTAATACAACACCTGGGAGAATGGGCTTTGGGTTTTTTACTAACGGAGCCTTTCTTCCCTGATCCCCAGTCTGTGACTGCAATGGGAAGTCCGAGCAATGCATCTTTGACCAGGAACTTCTCAGACAGACAGGAGATGGATTCCGCTGCCTCGGCTGCAAGGACAACACTGACGGCACTCACTGCGAGAGGTGCCGGGAGGGGTTTCACCGGCTGAGAGAGAGAGACCGCTGCTTACCCTGCAACTGTAACACCGAAGGTAGTCGGGCAAAAAGGAAAGGAGGAGGAGGGAGGCTGGGAAGAAAGGGAGGAGGGAGAGGCAAACCGGCAAGAGAGGGGCGTTCAACTTCTAGAACAATTGGGAATCTACTAGACATGGGTCTTTTGAGGAAACATGTTTTTCTTAAGACTGGTTTGTTGGAACCAGGAGAGTAAGTATTTCTATGAAGTATGTTGAGTTGTTGTTTTTTTTTTAACTACCTTATATGTTTATTATCTTTTTTGGCAGCCTCCATTTCCCCTCTTTGCTAGAAATTGTTTAATAGAATAATATGGTGACTCTTAATCCACCTAAAGTTATGTCACTGTAGCAGTGGCTGAAAGAATCTAAAAACAGGCAGATTTTGGTGAAGCCATGGGTTGCTGGTAGCATGTGTTGGGAAGGCTTATAGAAAACTGGGGTGAGACCCCACGGTGATCTAGACCCATAACCCAGCAATCGCTCCTGAGTTCACAAGCTGCTGTTACAATGAGGTTTGAGTCAGACTTGCTCAACTTTTTGGCATAGAATCAGCATCCAGAATCTTTTGGATTTAATAATTCTCACTAAAAATCCATGAACTTCATAAAGAAGAATTATTCCATTTTAATGGGCACTTTCCCCTGAAGAGTCAATATCCCCTTAGGTTATGCAGCTTCACTGTAGGTCACTGGAGTTGGGTCATCCCAGCAAAATGACCAGTGAGAATGTAACTAGAAATCTAATTGGCTGAGCTAGCAAGTCTGGCCTGAAGACAAGGTTTTAAACCTCAAAATAGGCAAGGAACCTGATTTGTAGCAAAGAGAGATGGTAATGGAGGCTTTGCCATGCTGTCTCTTCCTGCGGAGTCAATTGCTCACCCAGCAACAATGAGCCTGGCTTTTTCTTTTCTTTGGGGGAATGGATATCCCAGACTCAGTGGGAACAACCTGGTAGGAAGTGGGGAGCCCGGTGGTGATTTATATCCTGTGGGATAGCTAACATGTTTACTCTGTGCCAGGAACTTTTCTAGATGCTTTCCTCCAGGAACTAATTCAATCTCCACAAATAACCCTTTGAAAGGGGTGCTATTATTGTTCCATTTTACAAAGGAAGAAGTAGAGGCCTAGAGCAGGAGGTGGAGAAACTTGTCGAAGGTTATGGAGCTATGTGGCAGAGCAAGGGTTCCAGCCCCAGATGTGCTGTCATCAAAGATCATAGCATAGAACAGAGCAGTGGGCTTTGGAGCCAGGCAGCCTGAGTTCAACTCTTGATGGTACCACTACTGGTGTGTCACTCTGGACATGCTCCTTAACCTCTCGCTGCCTGGGTGTCCTCATCTGTAAAAGGGTGATCATGCTATTAACACCACAGGATTGTGGGAGGATAAAATGATGTTTGTTAAGCACATGGTAGACAACTCAGTCAATTGTAGTTGGTGTGGTTGTTTTTCTTCTTAGGACAGAAGTCAGGGTTCCACTGTCCTGAAGCACTGGCTTTTAAAAAAATTACATTCCGGCTTAGAAAGAAGCCTTGTAGAGGCTGTGTATTTGGTCTAAAACTACTTATTAACATTTAATTTATTATTGACATCCTGAAATTGGCAGTGAATTTTTCGAATATTTTTTAACAGTGGAGAAACTAGACATGGTAATGAATGGCCTCAAGTCTCCCAGCAAGTGTTTCCAAGAGCTAAAGTTGTAATCCAGATGTTCTGAGGGAGAGCTGTTCCCTTCTATTCCCTCCATGTGAAAGAAAAAAAAAATCAGAATGGTGTCCTTTTATTCCCAGAGGCAGATAATTAGATGTCCAGGAGAAACTTCATGGACATTATTTCCTAAGATCTGGGTAATGCGTTGTACTTCCCCAGAATTCTTCCATATACCGTGTCTTCTTCAGCTTGACAACCTGCATGTAGTAACATGTTCCACCCACCATTAGAGAGAAGAGGAAAACGAAGCCCCAGGGTCTGAGCTGCCCAGGTTGAGTGGCATGTTGGTGGCAGGCCCTCCTCCTGCCATGTGCCATCTCTGACTGCAGGTTGGCCGCACAGATCACTAACCCAGAGGCACAAGTTTAATTTCCTATGTGATTTTGCGGTCTCCCAATCAGCCATAGGATATTTTCACTTTCAAATAATAAGCTTCCCAAGGGCATTTGTTGTATATTCAATTTCAAATACAGAAGCGTGCATTTTACTAGAAAATGATATCATTCCATGGATGGCAAATGAAGCTAACAGCATTAATAATCTCCAAAATGGTCACAGATTTTGGGCTTCAGATCAATTTCTCATAAACACAGTAACTAGGCTTATTTTTAGGTGATGGCTTTGTGGGCTCAGGAGCCGGGCTGAGTTAGCTTCGACTCTTGGTACCACACGTATAAGCTCTGGTAACCTTGGGCAGATGCTTTGAAATTCACTCTGTGTGTGTGTGAGTTTTTTCCTCCTATGGCACCTAAATTCTTGAGATCTACATGGACATCAAAGATATTGGACTTATTCTCTTAATTTAATTTTTTTTTTTACCTATCTATGACTCTGACAATGGATTCCTCAGACCATAACATTTGAGCTATTTAAAACATGTCTTAAATAGTAATTTAATTATTATTGAATATACTTCTTAAATAATAATATTTTAAAATGCAAGTGTATGCATATTGTTAAAGGGTTCTTGAGAAGAGGTATATTCTCTTCGTTTAAATGTCAAATATTAATCATTTTAGAACACCTTCCTGAGTCCTCTGCATGTAGACTATAACACGTGACCTTGAAAGGGCTTATTGGGACATGAACTTGACACAGGAAGCCGATCCTTGTCAGTTCCTTAAACTAAGTTGTTCATAATCCCTAAGAGTAGATCATGATTTGGAATTGGGACAGGCATTTTTATGTTAATGAGATACTTTGAAAACCCAGTGCTATTATTTTGGAAGTTTTGGAACATGAGATAAATTAGTCATGTTCATAGTAAGAGCCTGTGTACGTCTCCTTGTCACCTACTATGCACGAGACCCTGAATTAGGCACAAAGTCTTACAATAGCTTTACAGGGCATAGGTGGTTATCCCCACTTCAAAGACATGATGAGTAAGCAGTTTGCCCAAGAACACACAGCTAGTAAGTGGCAGAGTTGGTATGTGAAGTGAGATCTGTTGGACCTCAGAGCCTGGGCTCTTTTGATGACCCCCCAGCATCTAGAGCAGAATCTTCTAGATAATGACTTATGGAACACTGTGTTCTTTAAGATAATAATAGGCCGTGCCTGTAAGAATGTCATATAATGTTTGGAAACACTGGAATTAAGAAGTTAAACAAACTTCATGCCTACTGAATGTACTATTAAGCCATTAATCTTTGAAAGATAAAATATGTACCATTTCCCAAACTCTTTTGAACAAAGAATGCCTATTTTCTTGAGATGATTGTTAATACCCCTCAGAAGCATGTTTTTGTAGGGTGCCATTTTGGGCTATATGGGCCAGACCCGAAAGCAAATTACAGTCTTCTCCATCTTATAAGAATAATTCACTTCGGAAAAACTACTGTAAGAAGCATTTTCTTAAATCAAAAGCATAATCCATTAATTTGAGGGAGAAAATAGATACTTTTCTGAGTCCCAGATCAATGCCCATTTATGCTAAAAACAATTAAGTTGTATTAAAGAGAGATTTCTCCTCCTTAATATCACTTATCAGAGCATAATTCAGAAAGGAAATGTCCTTCTTTGCTGTTTGCTGACTGTTGGTAGAGCAGTGAGGGTGGCGGTCTCTAAATGCCAAACTCCATAGCACCCTTCATTCTTGTCTTGTTAAATGCTCTCTTGCCTTAGATCCTGAAAACTATACCACGTTCCTCCTTCCTTAGCCCTCCTCAGAACTCCCTTGGCTCCCACTGTCCTGGGATTTATTCCCTCTCTGATTATGGAAGGTCCCTGAGTTAATGAGGTTCCCTTTCTGTCAGAGGCACTTTCCCCTCCTCTCTCTACCGGCTTCAGAGTGATGCTACACCTGCTGAGGCTTCCTATGACAGCCTGTGTGCTGAGGGCTCCCACACCTTCATCTCCAGCCTCTTACATGAGCTCCAGATGCCCAACGTAGTTTAACGAACTGACAAGGATTGGCTTCCTGTGTCAAGTTCCACCTTAACATGCTACCAGAAACTCAAGTTTGCTATGTCCCAAACTAAACTTATTACTTGGTGATTGAACCCGAAACCCTGCTCCTCCTTTTCCCTTCTCTTTGGTAAATAGCGTCACATTCCATCCAGCTGTGCCCGGTGAGATCTCATGTCATCCAGGGGATCCCCGCCCCCAGCATCTTGCTCAGGAGTCACCGAGTCTGTTCGCTCCACACTTGCAGTGGCTCTCATGGCATTTCCCTCCTCAACTTCTCACCCAGACTCCTCTAATCCAGGTCACCACATCATGGCCAGGGAACGTTCCTTTCCGGGGAGCCTGCGGCTTCTCCTCCCCACACTGTCCTGCAGATTGCTCTAGAGCTGTCTTTCTAAACTGCAAGGCTGGTAGTTCCCTGTTATGCACAGTTGGATCTGTTATCCATCTGTCAGATTTAAATCCCCTAGTAGATAGCATGAACTCATATATATAAATATATAGTGTCTCACGTGCAGTAGGTGCTCAAAAAATGTAGTTTATACTATCATCACCAAGGGCCCCTTCAAGCCTTGCAAAGTTGACCTGAAGTCTTTTGCACATTCTGTGACTGTGACTCATTTATTTCATGTTCTACGTGGGGCATAAGAGCCTTTCTATAGGCACAGAGCCAATACCCTTATTGATTTGTCTCTACTATTGATAGTAGATCCAGTACCCTATTGAATTGTATCTACTAGTGAACTAAAAGTTCACAGAAGGATAACAGGTGAGAAAAAAAGGAGTAACTGGTTAGTGTTCTGTGGGCCTTATAGATGATGGATAGCCCCATTATCTCAGTTAGTTGAGATACATGATGTATTACATTATTTAGTTGAGATATATGGTTATAATACATTATAAGTCTGCCACTGCTGGGCAGTTAGAAAGGAGGTGAGTTATACCTCCAGCCACCTTCCAGATCACCTTTTGTCTCCTTCCTAACTCTCTTCACAGTCCTTTTCTTGGCATATGTGCATTAATACAACAGATTTCTGGGCACCTGCTCTGTGCTGAGCTCTGTGCTGGGCTGGGGGTGCAGCAGTGAACATAAGCTGAGGTCATCATAAGTAAGCAGGGCTAAGGACTGGAGTAACCGTAGGACGGATATTTTAGATATGGAATCAGAAGATTTCTTTAGAGAAGGAATATTTAATCAAGACCTGAGTGCTGAGAATGGGCCAGCTTGAAGTTCTAGGGCACGAGCGTTGCAGGCTGAGGGAGCAGCATGTGCAAATGCCCCAGGGAGGGAAGCAGTTTAGTGAATCTTAGGAACCAAGAGGAGAGCTGGGGAGCTGTGCCTTATGAAGGAGGGTAGGGGATGTGGTTAGAGAGGTTGAGTCTTGCCGGCCACGATACAGAGTTTGCATTTTATTTTGCTTCTCGTGGGGAGCCACCAGAAGACTTTTAAACAGATGGGTAATATGAACTGAATTCCACTTTTAAAAGAGTGCTCTGGCTTCTGTATAGAGCATGGAGTGTGGGGAGGCACGGATGGGGGCAGGGAGGAGAATGAGAGTCAGGGTCCAGGTGCAGAAGGTGGGGACTAGAATGGGAGGCAGTAAGAACTGGCTGGATCACAGCGTGGCACATTGTTTTCCCGAACACCTCTTGTCTTTCCTCAGCGCTTGGTCGGAGAGGGCCTCTTTGTAAGTAAGAGCATGTCTGTAAGAGTTCACCACAGGACAAGTCCTCTAGTGAGTGAGCTGGGTAAGACGCCTGGGTCCTTCGTTCCTCGCAGGAGGTGATGCTCCAGGACGAGAATTTCTACTACTCCGAGCAGATAGAGAGATTTCTGGTTAAGAAGCTGTTTGTGCTTTAAAAAAAAAAATCACACCCCAGGCACTGCCCCTTATAGAGATAGCTTCAACCTGCCAGAAATAAGCAAGAGTGTCGCTCACCGCCTCACTTCCTCTCTTGGAGAGAGCTGCTCTGCTCACCCACAAATTTCCCTTCTTCAGATCTGCAGGATTTGACAAAGTTCTTTTCAAAAGCAGTGGCTTACCCACGACTTGATGTTGATATCAGAGCAGATATAGAAATAGAAATGCTCTCAGGAGTAATTTCCATTCTTTCCCTGAAGTAGCCATCCTTGGCTGTCAGAACTGTCCCTACTGGGCGGACGTATACTCAGATGACCTGAGAGAATTGCAGGCAGAAGGTGGTAGTAATTGTTTAGTATTTATTGAGTTCCACAAGGTGACATGAGGCTGTATAGATCAAATATGTCTTTTTCTTCTGCCCTTTTCCCTACCTTGTTGACTATAGGTTCTCTGAGTGGTCGGTGTGACAACGCTGGACGGTGCAGCTGTAAGCCAGGTGTGACAGGAGACAGGTGTGACCGATGCCTTCCAGGCTTCCACACACTCACAGATGCTGGGTGCATCCCGGACCAAAGACTGCTGTAAGTATCCACACTCGTGACCACTACTTCTGCCATGAAAAATGAAATTATATGAACACTAGTGACCACTGACCTTTACTGAGCACCTACTGTGTGCCAGACACTGTTTTGATGACATCATATGAGCTATATCAATGAATCCTTACAATAACCCTAAAGGTTAGCATTATATTCATGTTAAAGGTAAGAAACTTAAACCAGGAGAGGTTAAGTAGTATCCCAACGTTACTGGGAAGACTGGACCTCATATTTAGGCCCAGTGTTTGGGCTCTGGAACCCATGCTCTTTACTCTGACAGTTGCCCCTATTTAGGTGACCTAGGATGGAGGTAGAAAGTCCTTCAGACTCTAACCTGGGACCTGACCTGTTTCAACCCAAATGAATTTGGAGTTGAAGAACTCCTCTCTGTAATTTTAATCCCCTTGAGTTGGACACATCCTCTAATCCCTCCTCAAAGTCTTTTTTGGAAGAGGATAGAGTACACCTGATAAATCACATAAGCAAGCTGGCAGGTGTTGGGATGGCTGGAGTTGGGGGGAGCTCAGCAGGGAAGCCATCAGCGAGGAGGTGACCCACAGAGGAATCACCTGCCTGTGCCTGCTATCCTGCCCCTGCCCACAGGAGAACCACCTCCAGCCATGCTTGTGCTGTCCCAGTTATCCTGGCCCTGGGTTCTCTCAGAGAGCCTTTTCAGAAAGCCTCCCTGGGCCCAATCTCCCTTTCATAAACCTTTTAAAACATGAAGTAGATCATACCACCTCTCACTCACAACCTTCCATTAGCTTCTTTTCCCACTCAGAAAGAGATCCAAACTTCTCATCCAGATTGGTAGGGCCCTGGGCGATGCCCCCATCCCCTCCACCCTGGGCAGCAGGCTCCTCCTGACTCCTTACCACTCGCTCCTACTCCCAGCACTCCAGCCACACCCGCCTTCCTTCCCTTTCTCAAAGGCCCCAGTAGCCGACCTCAGCCTTGGCCTGGAGCATCCTCCCTTCCCGCAGAACCACACAGGCCTTCATGGGGCTCCATCCCCACGTCAGCCATCTCCACAGAGGCCTTCCCTGACCAGTCCGCACCCCTCCTCATTCTGACTCACTTTTACTTCAACTCCTATTTTCTGTATGTATTTGTTTGGGTGTCTCCCACTAGAATGTAAGCCCTGGTTTTTTTTTGTTCGTTTGTTTTATAGTTCATTTTGGTATCATTAATCTACAATTACATGTGCAATATTATGGTGATTAAACTACCCCTTCATCAGGTCCCCCCCACCAACCCCATTACAGTCACTGTCCATCAGCGTAGTGAGATGCTATAGAATCACTACTTGTCTTCTCTGAGTTGTACAGCCCTCCCCATGCCCCCCCAACATTACATCTGCTAATCGTAATGCCCCTTTTTCCCTCTTATCCCTCCCTTCCCACCCATTTTCCCCAGTCCCTTTCCCTTTGGTAACTATTAGTCCGTTCTTGGGTTCTGTGAGTCTGCTGCTGTTTTGTTCCTTCAGTTTTTTTCTTTGTTCTTATACTCCACATATGAGTGAAATCATTTGATACTTGTCTTTTTCGGCTTGGCTTATTTCACTGAGCATAATACCCTCTAGCTCCATCCATGTTGTTGCAAATGGTAGGATTTGTTTTCTTCTTATGGCTGAATAATATTCCATTGTGTATATGTACCACATCTTCTTTATCCATTCATCTACTGATGGACACTTAGGTTGCTTCCATTTCTTGGCTATTGTAAATAGTGCTGCGATAAACATAGGGGTGCATCTGTCTTTTCAAATTGGGCTGCTGCATTCTTAGGGTAAATTCCTAGGAGTGGAATTCCTGGGTCAAATGGTATTTCTATTTTGAGTTTTTTGAGGAACCTCCATACTGCTTTCCACAATGGTTGACCTAATTTGCATTCCCAGCAGCAGTGTAGGAGGGTTCCCTTTTCTCCACACCCTCACCAACATTTGTTGTTTGTCTTTTGGATGTTGGCCATCCTCACTGGTGTGAGGTGATATCTCATTGTGGTTTTAATCTGCATTTCTCTGATGATTAGCGATGTGGAGCATCTTTTCATGTGCCTGTTGGCAAGCCCCATTTTGATTTTGTCTTGTTCACAGCAGTATCCCTGGTGCCTTGAGTAGAAGAGGCCACAGAGAGGGTGCCAGCTTGGCTACAGCCAGCATGATGCTTTATAGCCATTGATCCTCACTGATCTGCCTGCCCTAAGACTCCTAGAGAACAGGGCTATTTCCCATTTCTTAGTGTCCATGGTGCTTAGTAACCAGTAGGTGTCAAATAATGTTTATCAAATGGCCTGGATAAGTGGACTTAAATGGGAGAAAACTGTCTGGATTGAAAGGTGAAGAATGGGAAAAGAATCCTCTGGAAGCCTGATTGGATAAGGAATATGAGAGAGAGAGGGAGCAGTTAAATCCAGGCTGGGGTAGGATTTGTGTGGGGTTATAGGGCAGAGGAGAAGTAGATCAATAGGAAAGAGACAACAGACCTGGTTTTAGATGCATGAGGTAGTTACAGAGGATCATGTGTCAAACTGAGTGACAGAGGCTAGTGTTTTGACCAGTCAGAGACCATGCACTCGTCACTAGTCAAAGCATGGTCTGCGCAAGACAAGGAGGTTGTGCGCAAATGAAATAATGAAAGTACTGATTCCTTCATTGAGAAAGTCTTCCAAGCAAAAAAAGAAGAATCAGCCAAACTCAGATTCCACTCCTAGGTGTATACTCAAAAGATATATAAAAACATGTAAATCTGCAGAGAAACTTGTACACAAAAGTTCACAGCAGCATTATTCATAATGGCTAAAAAATGGAAACAACCCAATTGTCCCTCAGCTGATGAATAGGTAAACAGAATGTACTATATCCACGTGATGGAATTTTATGAAGCCATACAAAGAAGGAAGTACTACTATGTAGTGGGATGAACCTTGAAGACACACTAAGGGAAAGAAGCCAAACACCAAAGGCCATTGATGTATGACCCCATTTATAGGAATTGTCCAGAATGGGCAAATCCATAAAGACACAAAGTAGATGAGCTGGTGCCTAGGGCTGAGGGGGGAAGTAGGGGCTGATCACAAAGGGGCACAGGGTTTCTTTCTAGATGAAAATGGTCTGAAATTGATTGTGGTGATGGTTCTACAACTCCAAGAATCTGATTGGGTGAACTGCATGGTATGTGAATTACATCTCAATAGAAGTGTTACCAAAAGAAAGAATAAAATGAACTAAAATAGCAAAGAGACAGTGAAAGAAGACATCACTGAATTGAACAAGAGAGAAACAAATGATAAATCTTAAAAAAGTGTCAACTGAACCAAACAAGCAACCAAACTAAGCTAAACCATTTAGTGATGAATGTGGTTCACATTCTGGCACACAACCCCTCCTCTCTTTAGGGGTAAGTCACAGGCAGTTCATGGACCAGCTTCCGCCTGCCGACCCCACTTTAAAGGGCACTGATGTAGACAAATGAGTCCTTGAAGGGTCTGAGGGAGGTTAGCATGGGCAAGGAGGGCTAAGAGAGGCCTCACTGAAGATGAAAGATTTGCTCAAGTCCATGACATTTGTTTTCGAGCGCTCCGTCTTTGTGTGTGCAGTTGCAAAGCATTTGGAAACCCACCCCTGATTTCCTTGTTTTTTCCTTTTCCAGAGACTCCAAGTGTGACTGTGACCCAGCTGGCATCTCTGGGCCCTGTGACACTGGCCGCTGTGTCTGCAAGCCAGCTGTCACTGGAGAGCGCTGTGATAGGTCTGTGTGAGCTGGGGGGCTACTGACACGGCAGAGACAGTCCCTTGGCAGCTAGTGTGAGAATTGACTGCAATTATGGAAAAGGGACACTTAAACCAGTGTTGATGACTTTCTTTCTGCTCTCTGTCCTCAAATACTAGGCTTTTTCTTAATACAGTTGAGCCCCCAAGTCTCTCTGGACTCCTCATGCTTCTGCTGTGGGCCCTTTGCCTTTGTTTACATGGTGGCAGAGGCACAGGGCTCCGGGGAGTCCCTTTGCCAACTGGCTCCGAATCCCAGGTGCTCTGGATACAAGGTGGAATGCAATAATGAGGTCACGTGGCTCGGCTGTCCCAGAAAAGGCCTGGCCTAACTAAACATGCTGAGCAAATCCTAGTGAGATGGAATATTGCAGCATATGGCCATATATGACCATCATGTGCAGTAAAGGAACCACCCAAGGCTGGCATGGTGGCTACGTGCACACACATGAACTGGGGGAAAGAGGTGTGAGCAAGCCCTCTGGGCCCCGAGCCACGTTGGGGCAGGTGGTGCGATAAAGTGCGAGCCATCCTTGGTTGCAGCTTGCAGAACGTTTCTTAAGTACAAACAGCTCAGGCTTAAAACTCTTCCCTCCCTGAGATTGTTGTGAGCAGAGGGCTGTGAGGTTGGGCCCACAGGTAAAGGCTTCTTCCTCATTGCCTTAAAAGTCAGAAAGCAGTTCTTTGGTGTTCTGACAATCCCTTCTGCCTGGGCAGAGGAAATGCCAGGCACATTCCTAGCTTTCTTTTTCGGGGAGGTGGGGTTAAATGTTAAAAGAGGAGTCCCTTTTTAAAAATGTTTTGATTTCAAAATGTAACACAGAAATGGAAAGCCACATAAAACATATGCTGTCAGCACCACCCATTATAGGAAATAGACCTTGGCTAAAAATGCACCATTCCAGTGGCGACACCTTCCCTCCTTCCTTGAAGTGACTGCTATTCTGACTTCTCTGGCAATCACTTCCCTGCTTTCCTTCATCATTTATTACCCAAATCCATTCCTAAACATTATCCTTCAGTTTTGCCTGACCTCCTTTACTCTCCTCCCCTCCCTTCCCTCTACCATTCCCTCCCCCTGACCCTTTCTGTGCCGCCTCATCCTTCCCTCCCTCTCTCCTTCTGTCCTTCCCTCCTTCCTTTATTCCTCACTTTTTAATCTCTTTTAATCTACAGGTTTCCTCCACAGAAACCATAATGATTTTCTAAACCCTTGCTCTGTAGGGAAAACACAATGCTTATTTATTTACAGCTGTTCTCTGAAGCAAGTACTGTCCACAGCTAACCTGCTTTTCTGTGACTTTGCCCAATGAACATACTCCTCACATATGATCCAGTGGACTAGACTATATGATAGAGGCAAATATCCCTGAGTTTGAACCTTGCCTCAGCCACTTACCAGCTGTTTGACCTTGAACAAGTTTCTTAACCTCTCTGGCCTTGGTCTCTTTATCTAAGGAAACTGGAAATAACAATTCCTATCTCATAGGGGTGCAGTGAGGATTAAATGAGAGAGCGGACAGAAAGTGCCTGCATATCATAAACACTAAATAAATGATAATTGAAACTATCCATATTTCACATAGAAGATGTAGTGAAGTTGAACAGAGAAAAAAAACAAGTCTTCGCCAGTTCCTTTCCTCTCTGGGACTTGCCTAGCAGCTGGTCCTCCGAGAAGCCACTGGCGAGTCTGAGCTGCAAGCAGAGGTGGAACGCCAGCCTACACTTTGCTTCTGTGGAGCGCCTCTAGCTGTCTTTCTTTGGCATATCTTCTGCTGCCCCTTCCCCTGATGGGCCAGAGCCCAGATACAGGCGGCAGGGAGGGTGGGCAACACCTAGTGGTCTTGTGGGAGGGACTGTACAGCTGAGGAGGTGCTGGGGCTGCAGCATTTACCTTTCCTTCCAGGCCTCCACTTCCCGCACTCTGTCCCCTTTAAAACCTTGCTCCAGGACGGGGCCAACTCTGATACCTCTGCCCCAGCCCTCCCCCTCCCGCCCATGTGACCTCCGCTCCATTCCTCACCAAGGATGGGAAAGTCACAGGCGTCTGCTCTACCGGAAGGAGGGAAAGTGGATGCTGATGCTCTCTCAGTGGGGGGCTGGGATCGCCCACCAGGTGTTCTGAGACTGGGGGTGCGACTTAGTATTTCCCACTTCTGGGAATTAATAGGGCTGGGTGAGAGAGAAAGAAAAAAAGATCGGTCATCATATTCTTTAGATGGTATAAGAAATAACCTGTAATACCATGCTGACTTCTAAAATGCTGCTGCAGGTGTCGCCCAGGTTACTATCACCTGGATGGAGGAAACCCTGAAGGCTGTACCCAGTGTTTTTGCTATGGACACTCTGCCAGCTGCCGCAGCTCTGGGGGCTACAGTGTCCACAGAATCACCTCTACCTTCTCTCAGGGTAAAGTGTTCTGTTTTCTAAGACTTGGGTTTTAACACTGTGCTTAGAACCACCTCCCCATTCACAGGGTGGGAGCCTCAAGTCATTTTTAATAATGCTTGTAGCTTTTAATGTATATTATTTTGTCAGGGCAATAAAGCAGACCCTAGTGTCTTGCAAAAGTTATAGCTGAATGGTTGACTCATACCAGCCTATGAAGAAGTTTAAAAAATAACTAAAAAGAGACCAGATATTCATTGCCCTGCATTTCCCATCCCCCTCTTTTGAAACTACAAAAGACTCATTCATCTGGACTGGGAAGGTTATGAGAGCCTTCCTGGAATTCACATTCACTGGTAACACTGCTTTCACATACATTGAATGAGTTAATGTATGTGAAATTAGTTACCTAGCTACAAACTATAAAAATATGGGAGATTGATATTATTTCAACTCTTAAGTCTGAGTTTCTCCTTGAGCATACCGGACCCTCTCACCTCACTAAGCCAGCCCCTGTTTATGCAGATGCAATAATAACAGGCAGATGAACGTGTGCTCTTTTATTATAAGAGTCACGCTCAAAGACAAGAAGTCAAAACAGCTGTGGAATGGGAGTGGGCAAAGTTGAGACCCGAATAGAGAGGTGCATGGGGAATTTGAGGACTTTACATGAATGTGGAAATATTTAAAAAACCCTACTTGCTACTCACTGCTCAGTCTTTCTGGCAGGCATTGCCTCGTTTAACGCCATAGATGATGAGTTTTGTCCTGAGCGCAAAGTTTTATTTGTATTCCAGATGTTGATGGCTGGAAGGCCATCCAAAGAAATGGGTCTCCTGCAAAACTCCAGTGGTCACAGCGCCATCGGGATGTGTTTAGCTCAGCACGACGGTCAGACCCTGTCTATTTCGTAGCTCCTGGTATGTATGTAGTTTTCCTATAGAAGACAACTTTCAGGACTAGGAAGTCAGGACAGAAACATGGAGTTTGAAAATGTGTTCATATCACTTAGTGTTCTGAGCCAGTATCTCCAGAAGATGGTTGGAACTTATGATGCATACCTTGAAGTCACCAAGATATGGTGCAGTAGAGACTACATGGGTGTCCAGGTGGTCAGACCCTGGTTCCTACTTTACTCAAATGGGAAGTTTCTAGATGTTCCACCAAGGCAGGAAATTAAGGATGGTGATCAAATCTGTGGGTCTATTGAGAAGCCAATAGGAAAGCAGAAACAGGCATTTCTTAAAGCTTTAAACACTTGTAAGTAAAATAAACAAACAAAAACATTAGTCAGTGGTATAGAAAAGCCAGATGGGAAAGCGCTGGCTGGAATCCTAATCCTAGCTTATATCCTTAGCTGATGTGTGATTCCTGGGCAAGTTGTCTTTTGAACCTTTGCAAATTTCAGTTCTCTCAGATGTTAAATGGGAATAACAATGCCTCCCTGAGGAATCATTGCCATCAAATGTGATGATGTCTGCAGACAATAGAGCATTGCATAGCACTGCTGCCGACATAGCTGGAATCTTTCCGTATTGGTCTGTCATAGGGCCCTGCTATGAGTCATCTAATAGATGGAGTTGTCTTATAATGAAGCCCTTTTAGCATTTCAGTAACTAACCCTGCTTTGTAACCAAGAATCTTATGGCCACTACCAGTGCCAGGAACTGGCTCTCTGGAAGGGTGGTTTGGGGCGAGGTGATGGGTTGATAACATAAGACTTCAACAGAAATTGCTAACCTCAATGCAAACTTGCTCATTGTTTACTTATCCAGTGTCACAGCTGATCTCAATCTTTTCAAATTCTATTTCACAGCCAAATTTCTTGGGAATCAACAGGTGAGCTATGGGCAAAGCCTGTCCTTTGACTACCGTGTGGACAGGGGAGGTAGACACCCATCTGCCCATGATGTGACCCTGGAAGGTGCTGGTCTACGGATCGCAGCTCCCTTGATGCCCCTTGGCAAGACACTGCCTTGTGGGATCACCAAGACTTACACATTCAGGTAAAAAGAGAGACTAGGAGTGGGTCAAATAAAGCAAACCGTGATTGAAGCCCTGTTTCTCTCTTCATTCACTCAGTTGTCAGTCATTCATTCAACAAGCTCCCGTGAGCACCATTTACATACCAGACATGGTGTATGTGCTGAGACAGGACATGATTCCTGCCCTCAAGCCCCCGACAGGCTGGTGGGAGAGAAAAATAAACAGAGAGCAAAATAAACAGTGCAGCTTGTAAGTAATGAGAAAGACAGGACAGACACAGGTATTTTGAACACACATGGGAGACACAGCTAACCCACACTGGAGCGACCGAGGAATGTTTCCCAAGGAGACAGGGCAAGTGAAGAGCAGCTCATTAAAGAAACAAAAGGGGGGAAGGTTAACAAGGCAGAGGAAATACCATGCTGGAGGAAGATTTGTGCATTTAGGAAATTCCAGGTAGTTAGAATGACTGGTGCCTAGAGGGGGGGAAAGGAATACAGGGAGAAGTGAGGTCAGAGAAAGAGGTCACAGATGGCCCTGTATGTGTCTAAGGAGGGTACATGTTATCCTGTAGAAGTCTGAATGTGGGTGCATACGCTGGGGGAGGGGGCCGTGCCTGCTGAGTGCTCAGTACTGCAGTAGGGGCTGGATGACGACTCAAGAGGAAGAAACATGGTCTCTGTCCTCTGAGAGCCCATGGTCCAGTAGGATGCATGTCATGTCAAAAAGCAAGCATGATACAGTACAATCATCACTTCAGTGGTAGTGCGTATTCATGGGATATCGGGAGGAGAGGGAAGAGTGCCTAATTCTGCCCGGAGGAGCTGGGGAAAGTTTCACAGAGGAGGAAACGTGGGCTGAGAACAGAAAGAAGCACAGGGCTTTCCCAGGGAGAAAATCAGAGGACAACCTGTACCTGGGAGTATATGTGTGGTTGTGGGGGTAACAATTATGGCTGTAACATAGTGCAGGTGAGGGAGGTGGGCAGATAAGGAGGTGAAAGTGGAAAAGGACCCCTCATGGCAGGCCTTGCAGGTCATGTCAGGTCACTGAGATCTTGCCCATGCCTGCAGTATGATGGAAAGCCACTGACAGATTGGAAGCTGAAGCAGCATGATCAGGTCTGAATCACGCTAACTGGGTGCTAATACCATGTGGAGGCTAGTTCAGGTAAGGTCCTTAATTGGACCATCAGAACATATTCACAGTGGTTCAGGTGAGGTTGGTGGGGGCTAATCTAGGGCAGAGGGAACGGGAGTAGAGAATAGAAGACCCACAGCCCACGTGCAAAGGGTACTTAAGTAACCGAGTGTGATTTAGGCCAGTGATACACAACGCCTACCTGGAATACCGTTCCCACCTTCTCAGCATGAAGTTACTCTTTGAGATTCAGTTTAGAGGTTCAGCTTTCCTTCGTGTTAGCCTTCTCAGAATCCCGTGGGTTTCTGTGGCATCGTGCACATGCATTTGTTGTAGCACTCACGGCGTTGCTGTGTGATTACCCACCAACCCCACTGGCTGGACGCTGATCACGTCACCCTAGTCATCTTTGTATCCTCCAGCCTAACCAAGGGTACGGGAAGCTTGTTTGATGAACCAGTGAATGAAACCAAAGGAGTAGGACTGTTCCTTGGAGGGCTTTTCTAGTAAAAAACAAAACAAAATGTAAAAGAATATCACGGGGCTGGTGATGTGATGATGTGAGGCACTGTGATGCCAAATCAAGAATTATTAGATGTGGACAGTGTAGAGGGTGGAAACTGACTTTTGGAAAGAGTAAGAGAAACGTGCTTAAATAACAAATCGTTTAAAGAACAGAACCAAAAATGAATGGTAGCTCTTGAGGATCAGAACTTCTTGAGCTCAGAGATTGTTTCTGATACTAGGTTTTAGGTGGCTGTGATTAGAAAGTGATCTCCAAGGGCTTGCTTGGATCAGCCCTGGATGGCCTGACCCTTGGAACTCAGCTTCCTACCCCGGGATGCCCTCCACCATGTCCTGTGGGGTTTGTGCTCCCCATGGATTGAAAGAGCTTCCAAGTTCGTGCCTGCAAGGACGTGCCTACCAGTCCTTCATGTGTCAGGGAAGGCACTTAGCTGTGTCCACCTTCTCAGGCATAGAGTATCAGGCATACAAGTTACAAGTTTTGATAAGAATTGGATTTTTAAGCTATTGGTCTTATATCACGCAGATTAAATGAGCATCCAAGCAGTAACTGGAGCCCCCAGCTGAGCTACTTTGAGTATCGGAGGCTGCTGAGGAATCTCACAGCCCTGCGGGTCCGAGCTACGTATGGAGAATACAGTAAGTGACTAAAAGAAATGAATTTCTCTTTTTTAAGGATTTGGTTTCATTTGTTTCAACTCTCTAAGGTGGTGACAGCCTCCAAACAAGTAGATAAACTCTTTGATGGTTTTGATATAGAGTCTCCCAGTGGGTCTAAATTTTTATATTTGAGAAAAAGTTGTTGAAAACAATGTTTCTCTAAAAAAGGGGAGCACTGATGAAAAATGAATGATGCTATTCTGCTTAGAAGAGTCTGCAAATTAAGTGAAAGCTGATTAGTAGCAGAAAACCATCTATAACAAACAGGCATGCTCCCCTAGTTAGGAAATGGCATCTACAAGGCCCTCTTTATTCCTTGAGGATAGCTTCCTTTAGGGTTACACTCAGTGCTACCATGTTTACGCATCACCATAGATTCTGCTAATTCCTTTTATTGAACTTCATATGTTGGGTACTCTTAATCCTGATTGGAATGATTTAAATGAGAGCTCCTTAAATTTTTAGCACTCATGTACAAAGGAAGCTTGGCTGGCATGCACGCACCATTTCTGGGCCACAAGTGCAGGAAGTAGAAAAGGTGTTTTTGAATAATTTATTGAATCTTTACTACATGCCAGGCACATTACAATATATGCATTGCCTCATTTAATTTCACAACAAACATACGAGGTAGACACCACTGTCACCTCTCTTCTACAGTTGAGGAAACTCAATCATGGAGCAATTACGTGACTTCCCTGATTAACACACTAGTGAGGGGAGAGCTAAAATTAAAGTCCTGATTTTCCTCACACCAGAGCCTGTGTGCTCCGTCATGATGGACTGCTATACCTACCTCTACACATGACATAGTGAGCATTACCTGTCTTTGATAGGGAGTTAAGAGGAATAAAGTCCAAAGAGAGGCCTGACATTAGATGCTTAGAACTTACCGCTTGCTACTTCTCTTTTGTTCTCTCTTTTGCAGGTACTGGGTACATTGACAACGTGACATTGATTTCAGCCCGCCCCATCTCCGGAGCTCCAGCACCTTGGGTTGAACAATGTGTATGTCCTGTTGGGTACAAGGGGCAGTTCTGCCAGGATTGTGCTTCTGGCTACAAAAGAGATTCAGCCAGACTGGGACCTTTTGGCACCTGTATTCCGTGTAACTGCCAAGGGGGAGGGACCTGCGATCCAGACACAGGTGAGTGAAACGACACCTGGCCAGGTGGATGGGGGGGCTGCAGCCAGGTGACCGGGGTCTCCTGTGGGAGAGAGAGAGCTGCATAAGAAAGACCATGCCTGAATTCATTTCAGAGATGGGAAAGGATTAAGGAAAGCAGCACTGGAGTCAGGGAAGATGGACACGGTGCTTTATTACACTCAATCCTTTTCATTATGGAAATGCCACAGGGTTGTGAGAAAGGTGCTGGGTTACAGGAAATGGCTGTCATGGTTCAGTGCTGGGTGGGGGAGCTGGTGTTGAGTTGCAAGAATTGTATGGGGAGATCAAAGGCAATGTGAGGGTCTGAATGAATGTGCCGACCAGTGGTGTCAGGCTATGGGAACAGGGGACCAGTGTTAGCTCATGGACACGGAAGTGTACATCTACTTAGCATGGGAGAGTGAGGGTGAGATTCAGGGTCGTGGCCACGTTTAGAGTTGGTACCAGGGCCAAGGTGAATGCCAGTGCTCAGACACTTTGGGGAATGCTTCAGAAAGCAGGCTTTGAGTTACTGAGCTCTCCCACCACATACCATCCATGTTAAAGGAAGTGTATTGTTTTACCCTGCTCCCTTCTCTGCATCTCCATTCTTCCTCTGCCTCCCAGGAGACTGTTACTCAGGGGATGAAAATCTTGACATTGAGTGTGCCGACTGCCCCATTGGCTTCTACAACGATCCGCATGACCCCCGCAGCTGCCAGCCGTGCCCCTGTCGCAATGGGTTCAGCTGCTCCGTGATGCCCGAGACAGAGGAGGTGGTGTGCAATAACTGCCCCCAGGGGGTCACTGGTAAGGTCAGCGGCCTGCTCTTCCCTCGCCCGCTGCCGTGAATTCACATAAATAGCTTCTATTCCAAGGAATTTCTAGGGAATTATAATTACTTAGGGTTAATCTAAATGGGCTCATGCTGAAGATATGACTATTTTGATGCCTGAGAGGTGAAGCAGATTGAGGAAGGGCAGAGTGTACAATGGGAGGAAACATCAAAAGCTGTTTTAGGAGGTTTGTAAGTAGGAGAAGGTGTTTTCAGATGAAATACATGGCTTAACTAAGTTTTAAAAAAGGGACCAAGGTGAAGAAGTGAACCTTAGTGACCTTGTAAATGTCACATCTCTTTGCCGGTCCATCTGAGCAAAGAGCTAACTCTTCAGCAGCAACCTTGATGGCATGGCACTGAATCTGACTTTTCCCCAGACACCCAGTTGATTGGCAGTAAGCCTCCGAGGGGAGCTGCTGTGTTCTAAAATCTGGGACCACCGTGGAGTGCAAGATCCAACCCTTTGTCCTGGACACGTGCTCCTGCAGTGTCTGTTCTGGGGCCCAGGGCAGGGAGCTCTGCTAGAGGGCAGCCGTAGGCCTCTGAGTCTGGTCTGACTGCAGGTGGATGACCGCTTGGATGTGGTGGTGTTCCTTCCAGGTGCCCGCTGTGAGCTCTGTGCCGACGGCTACTTTGGGGACCCCTTTGGGGAGCGTGGCCCAGTGCGGCCTTGTCAACCCTGCCTGTGCAACAACAATGTGGACCCCAGGGCCTCCGGGAACTGTGACCCCCTGACGGGCAGGTGTCTGAAGTGCATCCATAACACGGCTGGTGTCCACTGTGACCAGTGCAAAGCAGGCTACTTTGGGGATCCCTTGGCTCCAAACCCAGTGGACAAGTGTCGAGGTAGGACTGCGACCCCAGACAGGTTGGACTGGTTGTGTGTGTACACGTAAGCTTGCTAGTGTGTGCAAACGTACAAACATGCAAATCAGCTGGCCAAGGGCTGGGGATATCATGATGCTGCTTCGGTTTCTCTGACCAGCTGGCCTGGACCTTACACCTATTAAAGGCCTTAAGGCCAGTTTGCCCTGCCCCTCTGAAAGGCAGCACTGGGGGACGCTGGGTGGGAGAACTGAAGCCACCAGGTTTCATTCCTAATGGAAGGAGATCCTGTGGGGTCATGTCCTGCGCCCCACCCAAGGCGGGCTGGCAGGAAAGTGGCTGCCAAGCCTGTTGTAGGAGAGCGATCAGCGACTCAGGACTGAGCCTAACTAAACACCCTGAGACGGGTAGGGGCTGGGCTGTAAACCCTTAAGAGACCCTCTCAGGAAGTCAGCATCATAACGTATGGACAGGGAACAGTCAAAACTTCTGAGGAGTCTCGGCTTCAAAGTAGCAGCTCTAGTGGGGTGTCCTAAGGGCAGCCTCAGCTCTAACATGCATATGCAGATCCTCCTACTTTAACCCCTCTTTCCAGCCTCTGCGCATGGTGATTGCAGGCATGAGGTCAGGTCTAGGGAGCTGGGCTGCCCACAGACTTCCCCTCAGTCACAGAGGTCCCAGACCAGCCCTGGTGCCCAGAACTCAGGAGCTGGTTTATTATAAGGTTCAAAGGGGCTCTGGGGACCCAGACTGGAGGACTCCTGGTTCCCCAGGAAGTCTGCAGGGAGCCCAGAGCCCCCACTCACAGGGGAGTCCCCAGCCCTGGAAATGCCTGAGGACCTCCATGCAACCCGGAGCTCCCATCCAGGGGTACGAATCCCACCTGCCCTGACCTTAACCTGCAGGCTGGCTGTGATGTGCTAGAAAGTACCCCATGGTAGGAAGAGCCCACATGACATCAGCAGTACTGAGTTCAAGTTCAGCTTTTAAACATGCCTATTGTATTAAGCTGATTATGCCCATTAATCTCTCTGAGTATCAGTTTCTTCATATGGATGAGTAATTTCAGCTCAAAGTGGCTGCAAAGATAAAACAAAATAGAATATGAGAAAGTACACTGTAAAATTTGCAATCTATATACAGTGCTATTAATAGAAATGTCACTGGCTTCAGGCCATACATTTCTTCACTCAACTATCTTTTGTCAAGCACCTACCATGTACCCAGTGTGGAGCTAGATGCTAAGGTTATAATGATGAATAAGTCAGTATCAGCTCCCAGGGAGCTCATAGGCTAAAAAGGAAGACGTACAGATACGTAAGCAAATAATGGCAGTACACTTAGATCTGTGATCATGTTACTATGTACCGAGAGTTTTGTGAGGACCCAAGATGCAGCAACCCAGAGAATCACCATGATTCCATTAGAGCAGTGTCTCCTCCACTGTTATATCCTCACCTCCCAGAACAGAATAGGGTACCTAGGAGGTGCTCAATCAATTTGATTGAAGGAATAAAGCTACTGCTTTCTTATTGCATTTCCTATATCAAAGGTAGAAGAGCAGAGGGAAAAGAGCACTGCCTCTTTTCAGGCTCTCATTCCAGCTTGCCATTTGCTTGCTGTGTGACCTAGGACAAGTGGCTTAACCTCTCTGAGCTCACATTTGTCATCTGTAAAAGAGTGGTAAATGTCATTACCTGGCACATGACAGGCGCAGAAGAATTGTTATTCCCCTTGAGAGCAAAGCGAGAATGCCTGCAGAATATCCAACAGGCTTACAACGTAATGGGAGGAAAAAAATAAGTGCCACCAGAAAGGGTGGACTGTCATAGTACCTCTTCATCTACACACACCCCAAGCAAACTTGCCACATGATTCCTAAGGCCTATCTGTATGAGGAATGTGCTTGGAGGCACAGCCAAGAGATGAATCTAACGCAATATGAATCCACAAGCGCAAAGAAGGATTCTTCTTTTTATTTTTTCTATACCTCCCGTTTCCAGAATTAGCTTGATGTTAAAGCTTCTTGTTTGTCCTTTGTCTCTAGCTTGCAACTGTAACCCAGTGGGCTCAGAGCCTGTGGAATGTAGAAGTGATGGCAGCTGTGTTTGCAAGCCAGGATTTGGTGGCCTCAACTGTGAGAATGCAGCATTAACCAGCTGTCCAGCTTGCTACAATCAAGTGAAGATTCAGGTGTGCATTCTAACCAACCCTGTACCTCATGCATAAAATCTTCAAGTGTCTATGGATGGCTCTGTCACAAATCGAGGACCCTTCTAGTCTCCTGGGGGTGGGGGTGGGTGTGGGGCTTACTATTTCCTGCTTTAAAAGTTGAAAAAAAAATGAACATAAAAAAAATAAAAAATAAAAGTTGCTGTATTAAAAAAATTCTATATAATAGTAAATATACTCCTGGTTTATGTTCTTATATATACCATTTTCAAAACCCCATTGGCAGATACTATCTCATTTGGTACTCTTGACAACTTAGTCAACTTGGAAGAAAAAGCATTCTGACTTCACTTTTCACTGAGCAAAGTCTCAAATATTTTGCAATTTCTCAAAGTCACACAGGCAGGTGGAACCAAATCTCACTCATGTCCTTTGACTCTGAGTTCAGTGTTCTTGCCACTGTAATACGCCACTTTCCAGTTGAATTTTTTTCCCTAAGAGATGTCCTTGTAAAAAAATGAAGAAAAACATAAATAAACATATAGAAGGTCTGAGGTGTCCTGAAGGTGTCAAAGCTGTCCAAACAAGAGTGGGTTCCGGAAATTTCTCATTCAAATTCCAGAGACGAATGAAATTGATGTGGTGTTGTTAATTGTTAATTATTATTTTACTGGGGTGAAGGGCAAGGAGAAAAGGCCCAAATAGAATGCCAAATGTGGAACAAATTCAACATGTATAAGTTTATCTATTTCACCAGGCCTCTACAGTACTTACCTTGTTCCAGACATTATTCTAGGTACTATACAAACACTAACTCATTTAGTCCAAGTAATAACTATGAGATATTATCATTCCCATCTTATGGATAAAGTGACTTGTCCAAGGTCATACAGCTAGTGGGTAATGGGGCCGGGACTCAAACTCTGAGAGTCTAGGCTCTAGAGTCTAAACTTTTAATGACCATGACATGCCAAGCATTTCCAGGCTCTTAACTATTATCTCTGGTACCCGGAATTTGACTGTGAGCGCCATCATCTGTTCTGATCCTCTTTCCTGTGTGGTTTCAGATGGATCAGTTTATGCAGCAGCTCCAGAGCCTGGAGGCCCTGATTTCTCAGAGTGGTGATGGACCGGCACCCAGCTCAGAGCTGGAAGGCAGGATGCAGCAAGCTGAGCGAGCTCTTCAAGACATTCTGAGAGAAGCCCAGATTTCAGGAGGTGATGAAGGCCAATTTCCCTTTAGATAGGAGAGAGTTCACAGTCCTAGAAAGCACTGCTGTACTGGGACATAGAATCTTCTGCAGGTAACAGCCCAGCAGGTGTCTCTGCCTAGTCCTTGCAGAGGTGGAAAGACTGTCTGAGACATTCTCCTGGGACCTGAATAATGGAGATAGAAGAGCAGTTACATTTATTTATTGTCTTTAATCATTTTGCCACACATCAATCAAAATTACTTTTTCAATCCTCCGTTATGTTGGATTATCCTCTGCTGACTGAAAGGGCTCATTCTCCTTTCTTTCTTTGTCAGGTGCTCTTGGATCTCTCACACTCCGGTTGGCCAAGGCAAGGAGCCAGGAGAATAGCTTCCGGACCCGCCTGGATGACCTCAAGCTGACTGTGGAAAGAGTTCGGGCCCTGGGTAGTCAGTATCAGAACCGAGTTCAGGACACGCACAGGCTTATCACTCAGATGCGCTTGAGCCTGAAGGAGAGCGAGGCTTCCCTGCGAACCTCAGTAGGTGCCGCTCAGCTGCGGTGCTGGGAATCGCTGCTGGGTGGGGAGGCACACCTGGCTCACTTTCTCTCTCTCAGACTTTCTGGTCTACCCGGCAGATGACTGGCCACCTTCCCCTTGAAACAGACCTGCTCTTGTGTCTTTGGTTTCTGCAGTTTCCCATTTTACTGCATTATGTTCCTATCCCTAGTTCGTTTCTTGCTAACCATATATCCTCATCCAGACCCTGTCTCTTCCCGCTTCTTGCTGCATACCTCCTAGAGGGCAGGAGTAGGTTCTTATTTGCATTCTCAGCTCTCTGCACTGTGTGGCTGTGATAAATGTTTGCTGCATGAATGAATGAATGAAAGAACAAGTGAAAAGGGAGGAAGAGTGGGAAGAAGGAAGGAAGGAAGGAGCCCAATAAAGACATGGTTCTGAAAATGGAGAGAAAATTGTCACCGGTGTGATTTTCCTAATGACAGTGTTTGTTGCGTGGTAGGAGGGAGAGATTTGTTTGGGCACTCTTCGGTTTCTGAGTAATGAAGACAACGGTGACAATAACATAAGTGGGTGGGGGAAAGGTGAATAAGAGAAATGAGAAGATAACCAGATATAATGCAGAGAGGATGAAGCGTTTAAAAAACAATGTGTTGATTTTTTCCTTATCACAAAAGTAATGTTTACTGTAGAAAATTTAGCAAAGACATAAAAATCCCCTATGATCCCATTCCTAAGAAATAACCTCCATTAAAACTTGATATATATTCCATTGGACTTTAACTATACATGAAAACATAAACATGTATGTATTTTAAAATCCATCTATATCTATATACAGTTTTTTTTTGAACTTGGATTTCCGCTTTATTCTTGTCTATACCTTTTTTTAATGTAATGATCACGGTGACTGGGAACTCTTGAAGTGTAGAATGCTGTGTGGCTAATGACAAGCAGTTCGACAGGACAGATGCAGCTCCAGCTTGGGTTCCATGGCCAAGTGCAAAGCCTTAACTAACTCTCCTTTTTGCACAGAACATTCCCTCCTCAAATCACCATGTGGGGCCAAACAGTTTTAACAGTATGGCTCAGGAGGCCGCGAGATTGGCAGACAGGTAAGCTGTTTAGAAGGCACCTCCGCTTCAGACCATCTCTGAGAGGCCAGAGAACAAGGGTGTAGGGTACTCCGGGCCTGGGCAACATGTGTATTACCTCCACGCTCCTTTGCAGTCATGCCCCTGCCTTGAAGTCATTAGTGTGTGTAGATGGCCACCGCGCCTGGTCTTTCGGTAGGGGTTGGGTGGGGTGTTTCTTTCCCAAATTTCCCTGTGACTCACAGTATGGCTCTGGTGGCTGTCACATGTGCTTCCTCGGGCCCCACGAAATCAATCAGCCCTTGGAAAAGAATGCTCTGCAGCTTCGAGGGACTCCCAGGCTCCCAAACGGAGCCTGGGAACAAGTAGCCGCAGGCTGTTTGCTGGACGGTGGGAGCCAAGCCTTGCCGAGGGGGATTTCCTCCGCAAAGCCGCTCTGCAGGTCCTTAATGGTAACAGGCCACTCTGGAGTCCTTGCCGGGCCCCACACCCTACCGCGTTGAAGAGGTTTGCACGTGGAGAGTGTTCGGCAGGGTAGCAGGCTCTGCTGATCCCAAGTGGAACGCAGGCGGTGGAAGGGGGCTGGCTGGTGTTTTTGTAGCATGAGCTGCCTCCTGAGCTTGTTTTGATCGCTTGCTAGAACTAGGAGAACAAAGCATCTGAGGGACTTTTATTGACAGGCTTTGTCCCCCCAGGGGTGGACCCAGTTCAGCATTTCAAAAAAAGTGAGTAGGGGGTTGGATCTGGGATGAAAGAAAACATAAACCACATGAATAAATACGTCAAGAGGAACCATCAAAATCTCTGAAGGTCATGGTACCACTATTTATAGACAGAGTACCTGAAGTACAGAGAACATGATGTAATTAGCTCAGTTCCACCCGCTGAGTCAGCCCTCAAATCCAGAATAGACTCAGGCCTCCTGAGTCCAAGTTTGGTCTAACTCTGTCCATTAGCTAGCTATAGGATTTAAAATTATGATTTGTAAAACGGTACTTGTCCCAGAAAATCCCTAGGGATTTCTTTCTGCAGAAAACAGCTTATAAATGCAGTATTTTATCCCCCCCACCCCAGATGGCTCCAGCCCATCCCCACTCCCACCCAAGACTTCCCCAGATTATGCCACAAATAGAAAAGATCACCAAAAAAAGATCAGTGACCTGAGGCTGCTTCTCCAGGATGCCTTCTGCTTCCTGAAAGTTCCTCTAATTCTATCTAATCTGGATCAATCCTACTGAGCTTTTCTAGCCAAACCAGTTCCCTCAATCCTGCCCTTCATTTAAATAAAAGGCCTAAAGGAAGCCTTTTCCTATGAAAACTCTAATCCTTTGTTTTTAATCCTTTCAGCCATGTTGAGTCAGCCAGTGACATGGAGAAACTGGTAAAGGAAACCGAGGGCTATTCCACACAAGCGCTGTCACTGGCACGCAAGGCCCTGAGTCAAGGAGGCAGAAGTAGTCCGGACAGCTCTGTGGTGCAAGAGCTTGTGGGAAAGTATGTTTCAACGGGTTTTTGTGCAACCAGTATGATCTGCATCCTCCCTGGGTATAATGCAAACCACTTTGAGAGGCACCATGTTTCTTTAAAAAATATTAATAAGAGGGAAAAGAGAAAAGAGTGTTACTTCAGGGGAAAGCAGATGCCTTTACAGGTGAAAGAAGAAAAGGCTGATTAATCTAAGTATGTTTGTATTTTGATTGCAAGACTGTAATATTTGGAAATATGTCACCCTCTGTGGTAGATGAAGGATGTGAGTAAGCCCATCTGATGGCATGGAGGATGTAACAATAATATATTTATATTATCAAGATTGGGAAACTTGGGTTGAATTCTTTTCTGACCCAAGCTTCATAAACTTTAAGGCTTATGTATAGATTGTGGAGAGGGACACATATCTGACACATAATGTCACTGGGTTCTTCTGATAATTTTAACTATATACTTTTAAAACAATGGGATGAATTATTGCTTTTAATGAAAATAGTGAATCTTCCAAGTCCTCTCTCTTCCCCCACTGCAGATTGGAGAAAAGCAAGTCCCTGGCCCAGCAGCTGTCCAGGGAGGCCACTGAAGCTGACACTGAAGCAGATAAGTCTTATCAGCATAGTCTCCGCCTTCTCAATTCCATGTCTCAACTTCAGGGAGTCAAAGATCAGTCGTTTCAGGTGAGGGCACCTAGTTTATGTGCTTGACATACAGAAGAAGGGTCATAATGCTTTCCTCTATGGGGGTTCCATAACAGCATTCAATCATTCAACTTTTTCTCCATGTAGACCTTTCTTGCTTTAGATTAGAAAGAGCATTCATCTTTCTCATTATCCATTCTTTATTCTTAAACCCAAGTTTTGGTCTCTGTAGAGGTCTTGGCTCATATCCTGAATCTGTTAGTAGGTAAAAGTCTTATATCTTTTCCAGTTTTCCGGGGACTGTTGAAACCTGTGGATCCACTTTATAGTACATCTCTATGTACAGCCATTCAGAAGACTTTTATTGTTCTCAAAAGTTATAGAGTGTTTCTGTCATCAGTTCCCTTAACTATTTCAAATTTACTAGATTAAGAAAATTCAGCATTCTTCCCACAGCAAAAAGCATTCACAAGGATTCCCCCCAAAAATGCATAGATAAACTAATATATTTTTAAAAAAGCAGAGACAAAACCTGTTTGATGCTGGGGAACCTGCTTCCTGACTATCATTAGGCATATTGCCTCATTTCTGTTACACTTTGGGCCTAGGTTTTTGTTGTTTTCAAACGATGCCAGGTCCTAGGAAAGCTGGTATTGTAACTGGTCAGCAGAAAGTCAGACTCATTCATTTCTTGGGCTCACAGGTCGAAGTGAAGAAGATCAGACAAAAAGCTGATTCTCTCTCAAGCCTGGTGACAAGGCATATGGATGAGTTCAAGCATGTGCAAAGTAATCTGGGAAACTGGGAAGAAGAATTACAGCAGCTCTTACAGAATGGAAAGAATGGGAGACAGGTATCCTTGGTTAATTCATTCACTCCGAGTGTATGTACTGAATGCCTAAACCACGTGAATAAATATGTCAAGAGGAACCATCAAAATCTCTGAAGGTCATGGTACCACTGTTTATAGACAGAGTACCTGAAATACAGAGAACATGATGTAATTAGCTCAGCTCCACCCGCTGAGTCAGCCCTCAAACCCAGAATAGCACTCAGGCCTCCTGAGTCCAAGTTTGGTCTGACTCTGTCCATTAGCTAGCTATAGGATTTAAAATTATGATTTGCAAAACGGTACTTGTCCCAGATAGTGGATTAGAGTTTGAGACTGTTCTCTATATAGGATGTGTTGTTGGGTTATAAAGTTTGTTCTGGCCCAGATTGTAAGGGGCTTTGCTCCAGCACCTCTGGACTCTGGTAAGCCACAGCATTCTTTTGTTATGAAAAGGAACGTGTCAGGGTGAATTTGCTGGCAGGAATGCACTTCTTGGGTGTATGTTATATTCTCTGTAATCTTGTTCTGTCTGCCTATTTACAGAAATCAGATCAGCTGCTTTCCCGTGCCAACCTTGCTAAAAGTAGAGCCCAAGAAGCACTGAGTATGGGCAATGCCACTTTTTATGAAGTTGAGAACATCTTAAGGAGCCTCAGAGGTAAGAATTTCATGGTTCAGGTCACTTGAATATTTTAAAGGTACAACTGCGACTTTGATTTATTTTGAATCCTCATATATCTCTCTGAGTGATAGGCACATTGGGGTGTTAACAGATGCTTAATGAATGCCTTTCTAAAGAAAAAACTTTCGTTAATATTTGATGTAGTTGCAAGAATTGAACTAGGTGTCAGATGACTTGCATTCTGGCCTCTGCTGGGACATGTGACACATCTAAGCTGGCTGTGTGACCACAGGCAAGTCACAGAGCCTTTCTAGACCCTAATTTCCTCCTCTGGAAAAGCATAGGTTGAACTATCATCTCTAAGATCCCTCAAAGACCCAACTTTCCATACCATACAGATATTTTTCCTTTTCTTTTGCAGCCTGGTAGGTCCCCATATAGAACCAATGTGGTTGCTGGGTGGTGATGGTGGACAAGCTTTGTCATGGCATCTGGAGTCCAGGAAATCTGGGTTGTGTCTTCAGAGATTTTGTTAAAATTTTAAGCTTCTTCCTTAAAGAATAAAAAAAGAAACATTCCTTGTCTTAAGATTTTCTTCAAAGAGAGAGCCTCTTTACCCATTCTGTCCAATCTCCAACTACGCTGAACCTTGACCAATGCGGTAGTTAGAGGCGCTGACCTCCACGCAGGTGCAAATCCACATGCAACTTTTGACTCCCCCAAAACCTTAACTCCTAATAGCCTACTGTTGACTGGAAGCCTTACTGACATGAGAAGCCATCGATTAACACATATTCTGTATGTGACATGTATTATATACTGCATTCTTACAAAGTAAGCTAGAGAAAGAAAATGTTTTTTCAAATTGTCCCAAACTCCAAAAATTTTTCCAATACATTTATTGAAAATAAACCGCATGTAAATGGACCTGTGCTGTTCAAACCCGCGTTGCTCAGGAGTCACTTGTACTGTCATTAGCAGTGTTTCAAATTTGGGCTTCAAAGTTTCCACCTGATTTGGATGTACTTTGGGGTCTCAATCTTGCAGTGGTGGGGACCCAGGGCAGGCTGATGGTCGGTTTCCCTAAGCAAAGAACTAATTGTGGCCCTTTCAATGCCTCTTTTAAGATGCTTTCTCCTGAATAAGAGAGAACAGTAATAGCCACCACTTCCTACACTCTGGGCCTCAGGGAGTAAGAACACTCCAGAATTTTTTCTTAAAAGATGCAGCTCCGATCTTCACTTGTAAGTTCGTTTTGTAAGTTAGTTTTCTTGTCTTCATTTCAGAGTTCGACCTCCAGGTTGGAGACAGAAAAGCAGAAGCTGAGGAAGCCATGAAGAGACTCCCTTCCATCAGCCAGAAGGTCGCAGTTGCCAGTGACAAGACCCAACAAGCCGAAGGAGCCCTGGGTAGTGCCGCTCTCGACGCCCAGAGAGCAAAGAACGCAGCCGGGGAGGCCCTGGAGATTAGTGACAGGATAGAACAGGTAGAGAGAAACAGGGATTGGCTTCTTGATAAAGATATAACCTTTTTCCTAATACAAAACTCACAGCTGTAGCCCATTCATTCTCTTTTTCCCAAACTCAACGTCTCAGGATCCTAGCAAAGTCACTCAAAAGATTGGCAGCAAATAAATAGGGCAGAGAATGAAGTGAGTCTCTTACCCTCTGGGTTTTTCGAAATGGTTCCTATTTTCACCTTTCGGTGAGAGTTCACCTGAAGCAGAAGCAGTGCCTCACTGCTGACCCTCCTAGTCCCTAAAGATGTACCCCAAATTACTTGTTTGAGGCAGAGCTTGGGACAGGGTGTGCCCCCAAGCAGGACTCCTGTGGTCCATCTAACTCCCTGCGCCAGGGCCTGGCTGCAGCTGTATTTTTCTGCAGTTGTCTTTGGGATGTTTTTGGGCCTCATCCCTGTTTCTCCTTCCGTCCCTGGCTTCCTTCCTTCTCCCAGGAGATAGAGACTCTGAACTTGGAAGCCAACGTGACCACAGATGGAGCCTTGGCCGTGGAGAAGGGTCTGGCTGCTCTGCGGAGCGGGATGAGGGAAGTGGAAGGAGAGCTGGAACAGAGGGAGCAAGAGTTTGACACCGACATGGACACGGTACAGAGTTTCCCCTTGCTGTCCACAGGAGATCCCTTTAAACTTGCCAATGTGAGAAACACCTTTTCAAGATTGGTTTGTATTTATTTTTCCTTAGGTAATTACAGAAGCCCAAAGAGTTGGTAACAGAGCCAAGAATGCGGGAGTTATGATCCAAGACACACTCAACACATTGGACAGCATCTTATACCTAATAGGTACGTTGGACTACCCATAACCTTCCAGTCCCACACGGCAGGGCCTCTCCCCAGGAGACTGAGGAGACCCGACCCGGATGAATGGGAGGCTCAACTTTCCTTATGTGTGTCAGAAATTTGCTTTGTTTCCAGGCCCAGAAACGTTGGGTAAGTTCCTTTACATTTTCTGGATTCTGTTTTACTATCTCTAAGATGGGTCACTGAGCATCTATTGCCCTTCAGGTGAAAGTCTGTAGGTCAAAGAACTGGGTATACTTAGGGAAGGTGGATTGAGGCTCAGAAAGGTTAATAATGTTCTGAAGATCACAGAGTAAATTGTGTGGAGGCAGGATTTAAACTTCATAGCTAAAGAGAAGACTGGACAGACAGCTTGGCAGTCCTGTTAAGGATTCTGGCCTTGATCCTGAGAAGCTAGTGGGCAGTTTTAAGCAGAGGAATAACATCATCACTGTACATTTCAGAACCATCACTAGGGCAGCTGAGTGGAGGAGAGCTTGAAGGAGGGGTAGACAAGGGCGGGCTGAGCCCACTCAGAAGATTGTTGGAGCAGTTGGGATGAAGGAGCCTTCTGTGAGGAAGTGGAAGTGATGGTGGGGGGTCGAGTCAGTGCAGTCAAGAATCAGTTGCTGATTCTTCCATCTGTCCCTCTCCAAACTACAGTTTACCTTGACATAACCATCTGTGGAAACTTGAGATACTTGTAGGAAAACCCAGAAGAAATTTACAAGCAGTAGGTCCATGACATAGATTTGATAGCACAGTGTGGCAATGACTTCGATTTCCACAGGGAATCCCTCCCCACCAAAAAAACTGATTTGAATTAAAACTTAGGATTTAGTAGAACTGATATCAAACCCTCATATGGCCTATTTTATCAAGCTTGGACTACAGCAGAGATGCCCCTATCTTCATAGGTTCCAGCAACATTCTGGAAAAGGCTTGGTTCTACTTTTTCAGTTCAGTAGAACAACTTTAAAACCTGATTTTTCTGTGAAGCATTATCATCACCCTGAGAAATCAGTATTGTCTGTGTTATACTAATGGGTCTACTTTGTGGTCCAATGAGCCTCAAAGAGTAAAATACCTTCTAAGGATGAAGAACGCTGCCCAGTGGAGATTTCAACAGCTTTGTTTAGTGTTCTGAAAAAGGTAATGAAATTACTATGGCCTTTAAAGAGAAAATGAGAGTGGGGCCAGGAGGACAAGTTCTAACTATTAATATTCACTATGTGTCAGGCACTGTGTCCGGCATTTTCACGATGTAATATCATTTAAGTCTCTTAAAGGTCTTATGAGGTGGGTTTAATTATTTTTATTATTTTATTTCACAGAGGAGTAAACTGACAACTCAGAGAGGTTAATAATGTCCCACAGATAATGTAGTAAATTATGGATTCAAACAGAGATCCTTTGTCTCCAACGCTCCTGCTATTTTTGAGTACCTCATGCTGCCTCTCCATGGACATGGTTATTTTGTCCCAACTTGCTTAACTTTCCTAGTATGTGTTAGAACCCTAAATTCTTGAATTCTCCCCTGCCCCTCAGGTGAAGGCAGATCTATTAGCTCAACATTTTTGTTATGGTGTTGATTCTACTCTATATGCTGTCTTGAGTCCTGGAACAATACCGTTTAATTGTTATTATTGTCAAATGCTATATCACTGCAGCTTAGATCTGTGAAGAACCTAACCTTGAATTTAAATTGACCAAGGGCTGCTCAAACCTATTCAAACCACACAGGTCTGGCCAGGTGCCCTTCTTGCTGACGTTAGTGTTAGGTCATTTATGGGTGAAACATACTTGAACAAATGTAACTACATTTCATAATGGAAATAAATCAGTATCTAGCCAGGTTCCCACTGTTTCAGGCCAGAATAAAGTCTTACATCACTTCCTAACAGCTGGAATCCATCCCCCAAATAGCAAAGCATACCTTGGCTTCTATAAACCCTGAAACCCAGCCAGTTTCTGAAGGTCTTCTAATGGAAAATAGCAAGATATTTCCTAAGTGTGGTTCAGAAAACATAATTTAGAGTTGATTCTGATCCTGGAGAGAGCTGTGTTGGGCAGACACCTAGGACAATACTCAGTCCCCTATGACCTTCAGCCTTCATCTTTTCAGAGCATGAACTCTTGACCCTAACATGAAGGGAGAAATCCAAGGTGCATATTGCT
>JAVSCE010007131.1:0-13829 GCA_032199065.1 Smutsia gigantea
GTGATATCTCATTGTGGTTTTAATTTTCATTTCTCTGATGATTAGGGATGTGGAGCATCTATTCATGTGCCTGTTGGCTACCTGAATTTCTTCTATGGAGAAGTATCTGTTCAACTCCTCTGCCCGTTTTTTAATTGGATTATTTGCTTTTTGTTTGTTGAGGTGCATGAGCTGTTTGTATATTTTGGATGTCAACCCCTTATCAGATATGTCATTTCTGAATATATTCTCCCATACTGTAGGATGCCTTTTTGTTCTACTGGTGGTGTCCTTTGCTATACAGATGATTTTAGTTTGATATAGTCCTACTTGTTTATTTTTGCTTTTGTTTCCCTTGCCCAGGGAGATATTTTCATGAAGAAGTTGTTCATGTTTGTATTCAAGAGAGTTTTGCCTATGTTTTTTTTATAAGTTTATTTTGATATCATTAATCTACAATTAAATGAGTAATATTATGGTGAATACACTACCCCCTTCATCAGGTCCCCCCCAAACCCCATTACAGTCACTGTCCATCAGCGTAGTGAGGTGCCATAGAGTCACTACTTGTCCTCTCTGGGTTGTACAGCCATCCCCGTGCCGCGCCAACATTACATCAGCTAATCGTAATGTCCCTTCTTCTCCCTTGCCCCTCCCTTCCCACCCATCCTCCCCAGTCCCTTTCCCTTTGGTAACTATTAGTCCGTTCTTGGGTTCTGTGACTCTCCTGCTGTTTTGCTCCTTCAGTTTTTCTTTTCTTAGTTCTTATACTCCACATATGAGTGAAATCATTTGGTACTTGTCTTTTTCAGCTTGGCTTATTTCACTGAGCATAATACCCTCTAGCTCCATCCATGTTGTTGCAAATGGTAGGATTTGTTTTCTTCTTATGGCTGAATAATAATCCATTGTGCATATGTACCACATCCTCTTTATCCATTCATCTACTGATGGAAACTTAGGTTGCTTCCATTTCTTGGCTATTGTAAATAGTGCTGCAATAAACATAGGGGTGCATCTGTCTTGTTCAAACTGGGATGCTGCATTCTTAGGAGTGGAATTCCTGGGTCAAATGGTATTTCTACTTTGAGTTTTTTGAGGAACCTCCATACTGTTTTCCACAATGGTTGAACTAATTTGCAGTCCCACCAGCAGTGTAGGAGGGTTCCCTTTTCTCCACATCCTTGCCAACATTTGTTGTTGTTTGTGTTTTGGATGTTGGCCATCCTCACTGGTGTGAGGTGATATCTCATTGTGGTTATAATCTGCATTTCTCTGATGATTAGTGATGTGGAGCATCTTTTCATGTGCCTTCTGACCATCTGAATTTCTTCTTTGGAGAAGTGTCTATTCATGTCTCTGCCCATTTCTTAATTCGACTATTTGCTTTTTGTTTGTTGAGGTGTGTGAGTTTTTTATATATTTTGGATGTCAACCCCTTATCGGATACGTCATTTATGAATATATTCTCCCATACTGTAGGAAGTCTTTTTGTTCTACTGATGGTGTCCTTTGCTGCACAGAAGCTTTTCAGCTTCATATACTCCCACTTGTTCATTTTTGCTTTTGTTTCCCTTGCTCGGGGAGATATGTTCATGAAGAAGTCGCTCCTGTTTATGTCTAAGAGCATTTTGCCTATATTTTTTTCTAAGAGTTTTATACTTTCATGACTTACATACAGGTCTTTGATCCACCTTGAGTTTACCTTTGTGTATGGGGTTAGACAGTAGTCCAATTTCATTCTCTTACATGTAGCTGTCTAGTTTTTCCAACACCAGCTGCTGAAGAGGCTGTCATCTCCCCAATGTATATTCAAGGCTCCCTTATCAAATATTAATTGACTGTATGTGTTTGGGTTGATGTTTGGATTTTCTATTCTATTCCACTGATCTGTGGGTCTGTTTTTGTGCCAATACCAAATTGTCTTGATTACTGTTGCTTTGTAGTAGAGCTTGAAGTCAGGGAGCGTAATTCCCCCTGTTTTATTCCTCCTTCTCAGGATTGCTTTGGCTATTCGGGGTCTTTTGTGGGTCCATATGAATTTTAGAATTATTTGTTCCAGTTCATTGAAGAAAGCTGTTGGTAGTTTGATAGGGATTGCATTGAATCTGTAGATTGCTTTGGGTAGTATAGCCATTTTGATAATATTTATTCTTCCTAGCCAAGAGCATGGGATGCATTTCCACTTGTTAGTGTCCTCTTTAATTTCTCTTAGGAGTGTCTTGTAGTTTTCAGGGTACAGTTCTTTCACTTCCTTTGTTAGGTTTATTCCTAGGTATTTTATTCTTTTTGATGCAATTCTGAATGAAATTGTTTTTCTGATTTCTCTTTCTGTTAGTTCATCGTTAGTGTATAGGAAAGCAACAGATTTCTGTGTGTTAATTTTGTATCCTGCAACTTTGCTGAATTCAGATATTAGTTCTAGTAGTTTTGGAGTGGATTCTTTAGGGTTTTTTATGTACAATATCATGTCATCTGCAAATAGTGACAAGTTGACTTCTTCTTTACCAATCTGGATGCCTTGTATGTCTTTGTATTGTCTGATTGCTGTGGCGAGGACTTCCAGTGGGGAGAGTGGTCATCCCTGTCTTGTTCCCGATCTTAGACAAAAAGCTTTCAGCTTCTCGCCGTTAAGGATGATGTTAGCTGTGGGTTTGTCATATATAGCTTTTATGATGTTGAGGTACTTGCCGTCTATACCCATTTTGTTGAGAGTTTTTTTATCATGAATGGATGCTGAATTTTGTCAAATGCTTTTTCAGCATCTCTGGAGATGATCATGTGGTTTTTGTTCTTCTTTTTATTGATGTGGTGGATGATGTTGATGGATTTTCGAATGTTGTACCATTCTTGCATCCCTGGGATGAATCCCACTTGATCATGGTGTATGATCCTCTTGATGTATTTTTGAATTCGGTTTGCTAATATTTTGTTGAGTATTTTTGCATCCACGTTCATCAGGGATATTTGTCTATAGTTTTCTTTTTTGATGAGGTCTTTGTCCGGTTTTGGTATTAGAGTGATGCTGGCTTCATAGAATGAGTTTGGAAGTATTCCCTCCTCTTCTATTTTTTGGAAAACTTTAAGGAGAATGGGTGTTATTTCTTCTCTATATGTCTGGTAGAATTCAGAGGTGAATCCATCTGGTTCGGGGGTTTTGTTCCTGGGTAGTTTTTTGATTACCGCTTCAATTTCATTGCTGGTGATTGGTCTGTTTAGTTTTTCTGTTTCTTGTTTGGTCAGTTTTGGAAGGTTGTATTTTTCTAAAAAGTCCATTTCTTCTATGTTTTCCAGCTTGTTAGCATATAGATTCTCATAATATTCTCTTATAATTCTTTGTATTTCTGTGGGATCCGTTGTGATTTTTCCTTTCTCATTTCTGATTCTGTTTATGTGTGTAGATTCTCTTTTTCTCTTAAAGAGTCTGGCTAGGGGTTTATCTATTTTGTTTATTTTTTCAAAGAACCAGCTCTTGATTTCATTGATTTTTTCTATTGTTTTATTCTTCTCAATTTTATTTATTTCTTCTCTGGTCTTTATTATGTCCCTCCTTATGGTGACTTTGGGTCTCATTTGTTCTTCTTTTTCCAATTTCAGTAATTGTGTCTTTAGACTATTCATTTGGGAATGTTCTTCTTTCTTTAAATAGGCCTGGATTGCAATATACTTTCCTCTTAGAACTGCCTTTGCTGCGTCCCACAGAAGTTGTGGCTTTGTGTTGTTGTTGTCATTAGTCTCCATATATTCTTTGATTTCTGTTTTGATTTGGTCGTTAACCCATTGATTAATTAGGAGAGTGTTGTTAAGTCTCCATGTATTTGTGAGCCTTTTTGATTTCTTTCTAAAATTTATTTCTAGTTTTATACCTTGGTGATCTGAGAAGTTGGTTGGTAGGATTTCAATATTTTTGAAATTACTGAGGTTCTTTTTGTGGCCTAGTATGTGGTCTATTCTGGAAAATGTTCCATGTGCACTTGAGAAGAACGTGTATCCTGTTGCTTTTGGGTGTAGAGTTCTGTAGATGTCTGTTAGGTCCATCTGTTCTAGTGTGTTGTTCAGTGCCTCTGTCTTTACTTATTTTCTGTCTGGTTGATCTGTCCTTTGGAGTGAGTGGTGTGTTGAAGTCACCTAAAATGAATGCATTGCTGTCTATTTCCTCCTTTAATTCTGTTAGTATTTGTTTCACAAATGCCGGCGCTCCTGTGTTGGGTGCATATATATTTAAAATGGTTATATCCTCTTGTTGGATTGACTCCTTTATCATTATGTAATGTCTTTCTTTATCTCTTGCTACTTTCTTCATTTTGACATCTGTTTTGTCTGATACAAGTACTGCAACACCTGCTTTTTTCTCCTTGTTATTTGCATGAAATATCTTTTTCCATCCCTTCACTTTTAACTGGGGATATCTTTGGGTTTAAGGTGAGTTTCTTGTAGGCAGCATATAGATTTTCTTTTTTATCCATTCTGTTACTCTGTGTCTTTTGATTGGTGCATTCAGTCCATTTACGTTTAGGGTGATTATCTAAAGACATGTACTTATTGCCGTTGCTCGCTTTAGATTTGTGGTTACCAAAGGTTCAAAGGTTGCTTCTTTACTATCTAACAATCTAACTTAACTTTCTTGTTAAGTTATTGTAAGCACAGTCTGATGTTTCTTATTTCTTTCCCTTCTTCTTCTTCCTCCTCCATTCTTTATGTACTAGGTGTTTTATTCTTTGCCTTTAGTTAGTGTTTGGATGATCTGCTTTCTTTGCTATGATTTTATTTTTTAGCCTTAGGAATGCTTCCCTCTAGAGCAGTTCCTTTAAGATGTCCTGTAGAGGTGGTTTATGGGAGGCAAATTGTCTCTGCTTTTGCTTGTCTGGAAATTGTTTAATCCCTGCGTCATATTTAAATGATAATTGTGCTGGATACAGTATTCTTGGTTCGAGGCCCTTCTGTTTCATTGCGTTAAATATATCATGCCATTCTCTTCTAGCCTGTAAGGTTTCTGTTGAGAAGTCTGATGTTAGTGTGATGGGTTTTCCTTTGAAGGTGATCTTTTTTCTTTCTCTAGCTGCCTTTAATATTCTGTCCTTATCTTTGATTTTTGCCATTTTTATTATTATGTGTCTTGGTGTTGTCTTCCTTGGGTCCCTTGTGTGAGGAGATCTGTGGGCTTCCATGCACTGCGAGACTATTTCCTTCCCCAGCATGGGGAAGTTTTCAGCAATTATTTCTTCAAAGACACTTTCTATCCCTTTTTCTCTCTCTTCTTCCTCTGGTATTCCTATAATGTGAATATTGTTCCGTTTCGATTGGTCACACAGTTCTCTTAATATTCTTTCATTCCTAGAGATCCTTTTATCTCTCTCTGCCTCAGCTGCTCTGTTATTCTTCCCTGATTTCTATTGCATTAACAGTCTCTTGCACCTCGTCCAGTCTGCTGCTGAGCCCGTTGATGGCTTGTCTCATTTCTGCATTATCTTTCCTGACTTCCCTCATTTCCTCCCTTCATTCTTGCATATTTCTCTGTAGATCCATCAGCATGGTTATGACTTTTATTCTCAATTCTTTTTCAGGAAGATGCTGCATTTCCATCCCTTCAGGGTCCTTCTCAGATGGTGCCTGCGTCTGAATTTTTGTCTGTATCATATTCTTCTGTCTTGTCATGTTGATAGGAGTAGTCGCTGGTAGGTGCTGCGTATGTCAGCTGGGCTCTGGAGTGGATTCTCAAAGCATGCTGTAGGTGTTGCTGTTGCTCCACTAATCCACAGTCGTGGCCACGCTCCTTTTTGGCCAGGTTGGTAACGAATGGGAGGCTATTGTTTTCTTTATAAAGTTCCAGCGTGTCTGCTCTTTTCTCTCTGTCACCAGCAACGGGGACCGAAGTTCCCCAGGACTTCCAGCCTGCAGGGCTGAGCACACCGGGGCGATGGTGCTCCCTCACTGGGCCCCCCGCCTCTCTGAGACCGCTGCAAATGGCGCACGCTTTTCTCTTGTCCCTGGGCACTGGCTGCATGGTCCTGGTGCGTTCCCGGCTGTAAAGCTGCACTTTCTGCCTCTCCAATGACGGATGCAGACCACCGGGGCTGGTTATTTTGAAGACCTCCTCTTCCACTCCCTCCTGGCTCCAAATCCTCTTCTACCTCCGGCGCGCTGGGGTGGGGGAGTGCTCGGGTCCTGCCGGGTCGCGGCTCCGTATCTTACCCGCCTCTTGGGGTGCCGAGTCCTCTCAGGTATAGCTGCATGCTGTGCCCTTTCTTGTGTATTCTGGTCTTTCTTTTATGAGTGGTTGTATTTGCTGTATTTTCGTAGATAAATATAGTGTTGGGAGGAGATTTCTGCTGCTCTGCTCACACCGCCATCTTCCCAGAACTCTTTGCCTATGTTTTCTTCTAAGAGTTTTATGGTTTCATGACTTACATTCAGGTCTTTGATCTATTTCGAGTGTTCTTTTGTATATGGAGTTAGACTGTAATCCAGTTTCATTCTCTTACATGCAGCTGTCCAGTTTTGCCAACACCAGCTGTTGAAGAGGCTGTCATTTCCCCACTGTATATCCAAGGCTCCTTTATCGTATATTAATTGACAGTATATGCTTGGGTTAATATTTGGACTCTCTATTCTGTTCCACTGGTCTATGGGTCTGTTCTTGTGCCAGTATCAAATTGTCTTGATTACTGTGGCTTTGTAGTAGAGCTTGAAGTTGGGAAGTGAGATCCCCCCACTTTATTCTTCCTTCTCAGGATTGCTTTGGCTATTTGGGGTCTTTTGTGGTTCCATATGGATTTTAGAACTATTTGTTCCAGTTCATTGAAGAATGCTGTTGGTATTTTGAAAGGAATTGCATTGAATCTGTAGATTGCTTTAGGCAGGATGGCCATTTTGACAATATTAATTCTTCCTAGCCAAGAGCATGGGATGAATTTCCATTTTTTAGTGTCCTCTTTAATTTCTCCTAGGAGTGTCTTGTAGTTTTCAGGGTGTAGGTCTTTCACATCCTTGGTTAGGTTTATTCCTAGGTATTTTATTCTTTTGATGCAATTGTGAATGGAATTGTTTTCCTGATTTCTCTTTCTGCTAGTTCATCATTAGTGTATAGGAAAGCAACAGATTTCTGTGTGTTCATTTTGTTTCCTGCAAATTTGCTGAATTCAGATATTAGATCTAGTAGTTTTGGAGTGGATTCTTTAGGGTTTTTTATGTACAATATCATGTCATCTGCAAACAGTGACAGTTTTACTTCTTCCTTACCAATCTGGATGCTTTTTATTTATTTGTGTTGTTTGATTGCCGTGGCTAGGACCTCCAGTACTATATTGAATAAAAGCGGAAAGAGTGGGCATCCTTGTCTTTATCCTGATTTTAAAGGAAAAGCTTTCAGCTTCTTGCTGTTAAGTATGATGTTCGCTGTGGGTTTGTCATATATGGCCTTTATTATGTTGAGGTACATGCCCTCTATACCTATTTTGTTGAGAGTTTTTATCATGAACGGATGCTAAATTTTGTCAAATGGACTTCCGGGAAGATGGCGGTGTGAGCAGGGCGGCAGAAATCTCCTCCCAACACTCTATTTATCTACGAAAACACAGAAAATACATCTATTCCTAAAAGAGAGACGAGAATACACAGGAAAGCGCACAGCGTGCAGCTACACCCGAGAGGACTCGGCACCCCAACAGGCGGGTAAGATACGGAGCCGCGACCCGGCGGGACCCGAGCCCTCCCCCACCCCAGCGCACTGGCGGGAGGAGAGGATTCAGAGCTGGGAGGGAGTGGAAGTACACCCCGCGAAGTAGCCAGCCCCGGTGATATGCGCGGGGAGCACTGACCCACATTGCGCAGTGCAGCGGAGATCGGAGAGACAGAGGGGCAGGATCTGAGTGGGGAACGCACCAGGGTGCTTGCAGCCGGCTCCCGGGAAGGAAAAAAAAAAGCGCGCGCTTTCTTCAGCGGTCTTAAAGAGACAGGAGCTCAGCGGAGGAGCCAGATCGCCCCAGCACACTCAGCCCAGCAGGCTGGAAGTCCTGGGGATTTCAGACGCCTTAGCTGGCGGCTGAGGAAGTGTAGCCATACTTACACTTCTCACTGAGATCAACAGCCCCCTATTCGGTCCCACCCCTGCCACAGCGATAAAGGGCCCTGCGGAGTGGCACAGTCACAGCTGTGGAATAGTGGGGCAATAGCGCCACCTAGAGCATTCCCACACAATCTACGTCCGGAGGGCTTTTTGTTTTGTTTTTGTTTTTACTTTTCTTTCTTTTTTTCTTACTTACTTTCTTTCTTCTTTTCTCTTTTTTTTTCTTCTCTTTCTAAAGTCTTAAAGAGCCCAGCTGACATATGTGGCAACTATCAGTGACCAATTATATAGCCATGAAAAGACAGAGGAATATGGTTCAGACCAAAATCAACCAGACAACCCCAGAGAGGGAGTCTGAAGGGATGGAAATGCACAGCTTCCCTGAAAAAGAATTCAGAATAAAAGTCATAACCATGCTGATGGACCTACAGAGAAATGTGCAAGAGCTGAGGGACGAAGTGAGGGAACTGAGGAAAGACAATACAGAAATCAGACAAGAGATTGACGGGCTTAACAGCAAAATGGATGAGATGCAAGAGACTGTTAATGGAATAGAAAACAGAGAACAGGAGGACAGAGCAGCTGAGGCAGAGAGAGATAAAAGGATTTCTAGGAATGAAAGAATATTAAGAGAACTGTGTGACCAATCCAAACGGAACAATATTCGCATTATAGGAGTACCAGGGGAAGAAGAGAGAGAAAAAGGGATAGAAAGTGTCTTTGAAGAAATAATTGCTGAAAACTTCCCTCGCTGGGGAAGGAAGTAGTCTCGCAGTCCACCGAAGCTCATAGATCTCCCAACACAAGGGACCCAAGGAAGACAACACCAAGACACATAATAATTAAGATGGCAAAGATCAAAGATAAAGACAGGGTATTAAAGGCAGCTAGAGAGAGAAAAAAGATCACCTACAAAGGAAAACCCATCAGACTATCATCAGACTTCTCAACAGAAACCTTACAGGCCAGAAGAGAATGGCATGATATATTTAACGTTATGAAACAGAAGGGCCTCGAACCAAGAATATTGTATCCAGCACGATTATCATTTAAATATGATGGAGGGATTAAACAATTTCCAGATAAATGAAAGTTGAGAGAGTTTGCCTCTCATAAACCACCACTACAGGATATCTTAAATGGACTGCTCTAGATGGAAGCACACCTAAGGCTAAAAAGATGTCACCAGAGAAAATAAAATCATAGCAAAGAAAGCAGACCATCCAAATACTAACTAAAGGCAAAGAATAAAACACCTATTATAGAAAGAATGGAGGAGGAGGAATAAGAAGGGAGAGAAAGAAAGAAACATCAGACTGTGTTTACAATAACTTAACAAGAAAGTTAAGTTAGATTGTTAGATAGTAAAGAAGCAACCCTTGAACCCTTGATAACCACGAATCTAAAGCCAGCAATGGCCATAAGTACATACCTATCAATAATCACCCTAAATGTAAATGGACTGAATGCACCAATCAAAGACACAGAGTAACAGAATGGATAAAAAAGCAAGACCCATCTATATGCTGCCTACAAGAAACTCACCTCAAATCCAAAGATATACACAGACTAAAAGTGAAGGGATGGAAAAAGATATTTCATGCAAACAACAAAGAGAAAAAAGCAGGTGTTGCAGTACTTGTATCAGACAAAATAGACTACAAAACGAAGAAAGTAGCAAAAGATAAAGAAGGACATTGTATAATGATAAAGGGGTCAGTCCGACAAGAAGATATAACCATTATAAATATATATGCACACAACACAGGAGCACCAGCATATGTGAGACAAATACTAACAGAATTAAAGGACGAAATAGACAGCAGTGCATTCATCTTAGGAGACTTCAACACACCACTCACTCCAGAGGACAGATCAACCAGACAGAAAATAAGTAAAGACACAGAGGCACTGAACAACACACTAGAACAGATGGACCTAACAGACATCTACAGAACTCTACACCCAAAAGCAACAGGATACACATTCTTCTCAAGTGCACATGGAACATTTTCCAGAATAGACCACATACTAGGCCACAAAAAGAACCTCAGTAATTTCAAAAATATTGAAATCCTACCAACCAACTTCTCAGATCACCAAGGTATAAAACTAGAAATAAATTTTAGAAAGAAATCAAAAAGGCTCACAAATACATGGAGACTTAACAACACTCTCCTAATTAATCAATGGGTTAACGACCAAATCAAAACAGAAATCAAAGAATATATGGAGACTAATGACAACAACAACACAAAGCCACAACTTCTGTGGGACGCAGCAAAGGCAGTTCTAAGAGGAAAGTATATTGCAATCCAGGCCTATTTAAAGAAGGAAGAACATTCCCAAATGAATAGTCTAAAGACACAATTACTGAAATTGGAAAAAGAAGAACAAATGAGGCCCAAAGTCACCAGAAGGAGGGACATAATAAAGATTAGAGAAGAAATAAATAAAATTGAGAAGAATAAAACAATAGAAAAAATCAATAAAACCAAGAGCTGGTTCTTTGAAAAAATAAACAAAATAGATAAACCCCTAGCCAGACTCATTAAGAGAAAAAGAGAATCTACACACATAAACACAATCAGAAATGAGAAAGGAAAAATCACGACGGACCCCACAGAAATACAAAGAATCATAAGAGAATATTATGAGAATCTATATGCTAACAAGCTGGAAAACATAGAAGAAATGGGCAACTTCTTAGAAAAATACAACCTTCCAAGACTGACCAAGCAAGAAACAGAAAAACTAAACAGACCAATCACCAGTGACAAAATCGAATTGGTAATCAAAAAACTACCCAAGAACAAAACCCCTGGGCCTGATGGATTCACCTCTGAATTCTACCAGACATATAGAGAAGAAATAACACCGATTCTCCTTAAAGTTTTCCAAAAAATAGAAGAGGAGGGAATACTTCCAAACTCATTCTATGAAGCCAGCATCACTCTAATACCAAAACCGGGCAAAGACCTCACCAAAAAAGAAAATTACAGACCAATATCCCTGATGAACGTAGATGCAAAAATACTCAACAAAATATTAGCAAACCGAATTCAAAAATACATCAAGAGGATCATACACCATGATCAAGTGGGATTCATCCCAGGGATGCAAGGATGGTACAACATTCGAAAATCCATCAACATCATCCACCACATCAACAAAAAGAAGAACAAAAACCACATGATCATCTCCATAGATGCTGAAAAAGCATTTGACAAAATTCAGCATCCATTCCTGATTAAAACTCTCAACAAAATGGGTATAGACGGCAAGTACCTCAACATCATAAAGGCTATATATGACAAACCCACAGCTAACATCATACTTAATGGCAGACGCTGAAAGCTTTTCATCTAAGATCGGGAACAAGACAGGGATGCCCACTCTCTCCACTGTTATTCAACATAGTACTGGAGGTCCTAGCCACAGCAATCAGACAAAACAAAGACATACAAGGCATCCAGATTGGTAAAGAAGAAGTCAAATTGTCACTATTTGCAGATGACATGATACTGTACATAAAAAACCCTAAAGACTCCATTCCAAAACTACTAGAACTAATATCTGAATTCAGCAAAGTTGCAGGATACAAAATTAACACACAGAAATCTGTTGCTTTCCTATACACTAATGATGAACTAACAGAAAGAGAAATCAGAAAAACAATTCCATTCACAATTGCATCAAAAAGAATAAAATACCTAGGAATAAACCTAACGAAGGAAGTGAAAGACCTGTACTCTGAAAACTACAAGACACTCCTAAGAGAAATTAAAGAGGACACTAACAAATGGAAATGCATCCCATGCTCTTGGCTAGGAAGAATAAATATTGTCAAAATGGCTATACTACCTAAAGCAATCTACAGATTCAATGCAATCCCTATCAAACTACCAACAGCTTTCTTCAATGAACTGAACAAATAATTCTAAAATTCATATGGAACCACAAAAGACCCCGAATAGCCAAATCAATCCTGAGAAGGAGGAATAAAACAGGGGGAATTACACTCCCTGACTTCAAGCTCTACTACAAAGCCACAGTAATCAAGACAATTTGGTATTGGCACAAAAACAGACCCACAGACCAGTGGAACAGAATAGAAAATCCAAACATTAACCCAAACATATACAGTCAATTAATATTTGATAAAGTGCCTTGGATATACAATGGGGAGATGACAGCCTCTTCAGCAGCTGGTGTTGGAAAACCTGGACAGCTACATGTAAGAGAATGAAACTGGACTACTGTCTAGCCCCCAAAACAAAGGTAAACTCAAGGTGGATCAAAGACCTAAATGTAAGTCATGAAACCATAAAACTCTTAGAAAAAAACATAGGCAAAAATCTCTTGGACATAAACATGAGCAACTTCTTCATGAACATATCTCCCGGGCAAGGGAAACAAAAGCAAAAATGAACAAGTGGGACTATATCAAGCTGAAAAGCTTCTGTACAGCAAAGGACACCATCAGTAGAACAAAAAGACATCCTACAGTATGGGAGAATATATTCATAAAAAACGTATCTGATAAAGGGTTGACATCCAAAATATAAAAAGAACTCATGCACCTTAACAAACAGAAAGCAAACAGTCCAATTAAGAAATGGGCAGAGGACATGAATAGACACTTCTCTAAAGAAGAAATTCAGATGGCCAACAGGCACATGAAAAGATGCTCCACATCGCTAATCATCAGAGAAATGCAGATTAAAACCACAATGAGATATCACCTCACACCAGTGAGGATGGCCAACATCCAAAACACAAACAACAACAAATGTTGGCGAGGATGTGGAGAAAAGGGAACCCTCCTACACTGCTGGTGGGACTGCAAATTAGTTCAACCATTGTGGAAAGCAGTATGGAGGTTCCTCAAAAAACTCAAAATAGAAATACCATTTGACCCAGGAATTCCACTCCTAGGAATTTACCCTAAGAATGCAGCAGCCCAATTTGAAAAGGACAGATGCACCCCTATGTTTATTGCAGCACTATTTACAATAGCCAAGAAATGGAAGCAACCTAAGTGTCCATCAGTAGATGAATGGATAAAGAAGATGTGGTACATATACACAATGGAATATTATTCAGCCATAAGAAGAAAACAAATCCTACCATTTGCAACAACATGGATGGAGCTAGAGGGTATTATGCTCAGTGAAATAAGCCAAGCCGAAAAAGACAAGTATCAAATGATTTCACTCATATGTGGAGTATAAGAACAAAGAAAAAAACTGAAGGAACAAAACAGCAGCAGACTCACAGAACCCAAGAACGGACTAATAGTTACCAAAGGGAAAGGGACTGGGGAAAATGGGCGGGAAGGGAGGGATAAGAGGGAAAAAGGGGCATTACGATTAGCAGATGTAATGTTGGGGGGGCACGGGGAGGGCAGTACAACTCAGAGAAGACAAGTAGTGATTCTATAGCATCTCACTACGCTGATGGACAGTGACTGTAATGGGGTTGGTGGGGGGGACCTGATGAAGGGGTAGTTTAATAATCGTAATATTGCACATGTAATTGTAAATTAATGATAATGAAATAAATTATATTAAAAATTTTTTTGGTCAAATGTTTTTCTTGTACTATGGAGATGATCATGTGGTTTTTGTCCTTCTTTTTGTTGGATGTAGTGGATGATGTTGATGGATTTTCGAATGTTGTACCATCCTTGCATCCGCGGATGAATCGCACTTGATCATGACATGATCTTTTTGTTGTTTTTTAATTCAGTTTGCTAATATTTTGTTGAGTATTCTTGCATCTA
>JAVSCE010007133.1:0-40000 GCA_032199065.1 Smutsia gigantea
TTTTTGTAAGAATTTAAGTAAATCCAGTGAGTAAATGGATGGGATTAAGGCTGAAACAATCGTCCTGCTCTCATAGTATTTTGTTTTTGTTTGGTAAGGAGTGAAGAGAAGCTGTGAAATGCAGGGCTGTGACTTGAGATGATTCTGGCAAATCTTTAATTAACAATCCTCCCTTTTACTTACTTTTTGTACAAAATAATTTTCATGGTGTTAGAGAGCAAAGATGATTTCTGTTGTTCAATTTAGGTGACATATTATTCCAATTAATTGGAAAAGTGCTCCCATGGGATAGATGACTCAAGGATGGGGCCTCTTAGCCTCGGTTTCTTGCAGTGGTCCTGGAATCGCCCTTGTCTCCTGGCGTGCTTTTACATATGCTGTTGCTGGGATTTCAGTTCTTTGTTGTATGTTATAAAATTCTATTGCATCAGCATGAACAAAACAGAAATATTATAGACATGAACCTTTCACCCCAAAAGACATATAACAAATTGAAAAGCTCCAGACCAGGGTAACAAGAATGCTTGCAGGCAGCATGGATGAGTTTACAGATGACTAAAAGCTGGTATTAATAAATCTCAAAAGAAGAAGAATAGGAGCAGAATTTACTGAAGTCTAGGAAATAATAAAGGGATGTGAAGCTAGGCCATGTGCATCTTTGTACTGTGTGTCAGAAAGAACTAGAAATCCTTCCGTGCAACTGGGAGAAAACAGATTTTCAAGTGACAAAGGAGAATTTGGTGTTTGTTTATTTTTCTATTTGTTAATAAAAAGTAATTTACCTCTGGAATAATTAAGTTAGAAGATTCTGGAAAAACTAATTCATCTTGGAATCATAAGGACAAAGGAGACCTTGAGGAGTATCCTCCCTGGCAGACAGACAATATTAAAACCATCCCCCCAAGTAGTCCATCTGTATTATTTTTAGAAAGGACTGGCTTAGTTGTGGCCAGTGGAATGCTTTGTGACCATAAGAACAAAGAGATAATGGCTGAAGAGTTTAAAACTCTGAAGCAAATGTATTGATTTTGCAAACTTTGTTCATATAATATGCTGTTGCAAAAAATTCTTAAGATTTTTCAAGAGTTTGCCCCAGAAGTATACCTTTAAAACTACTTTTTAAGACACCTTGGGATATCAGACTTAATTAACATGTGGTCCTTGACTTGGGAATGGTAAAAGACATACAAACAACTAATACGCCACATATAAAGCTCTTACATTTTGTGTCAGTACATAACAACCACAATTTTATGCACCGAGGAATGTTTGATGTCCACTGTATCAGTCAGTCCTCACAACAGCCCAGTGAGGTAAATGTAATTCTCATTGCAAGTGTACAGGTTAGGAAAAGAGACATAGCAAGGTCAGGTGTCTTACCCAAGGTCGTGGAGATAGTTGAGGGGCTGGGACGTGAACCCAGACTTGTTTGCCCGGAGGCTGTGCTCTTAATCGTTGTTCTTTACTGCTAAGCTTCCCTGAAGGCTGACATTATCAGTCTGGGCTCCATGGACACCTAGGGCATCCTTAAGTGAGCTTCAGCAAGGTGTAGAGGGTGAATCTACTGAATATATAAAAAAGTATGCATTTTTCCACTAAGGAGTGTGTCCATACTTCTTATAAAATTCTCAGACTCTATAAATTTAAGAACAAGAATCCTAGAAAGTGGACACAGAGAGGTACAAAGTGGTAAGACCTTTTACATGTGGAAGAGAGTATGACTAACTGGGCAAAGCAGAAACAAAATAGTGTTTGAATGGAGCCTCATAGGATTTGTGTAGATGGATATCAGCTTTGGAGGTAGGAGAAGGAGAAGAGTTATTACGTGAGTCAGGCAAGGTGTTGGTTGTTTCCTCCTCAAGTGACAACTGAGTTGGTATAACTGTAGACATTTACCTTCTTAGCTAAGGTAGACTGTGATCCAGGCATTAGTAAAGCTGTACATGGTCAAGGAGTCCATGGGGTTACGTAAATATGGGAGCTGCTCTAACTTTTCCCCCATTCAGTCACTGATCGGTAGATGTCAGCAGACATTTCATTTCAAATACAACTGAAAGAATCCTGAGTGTCAAAAGTAAGTCCACTGTTTCATATTTTCAGTGCCAGTAAAGTAGAACAATGCTCTTACTATATTACAAAATTAGTATCAATATGTATTTCTGAACATAAAAGAAAGTTGACCACACCAGAATTATTAATTTTAGCTAGCGACTTTCAAGTGAAATACGAGAATCAATTTTTACTTCATGTAACAGTCATAGGTATGTACCACATTTACAATCAAGTTTTTTGTAAAGGGAAAATATACACTAATGGCTCCTAATAAAGACTCAGATACTGTTTTTTTCATAAAGGAGTACTTTGCTGTGAGTTTGAATTCCTTCATCAAAGTATTATTATGTATGTCATTGGTATGAATACGTTAGTACAGGCATACTAAGGTAAAGGAACTTTTTTATAAACATTTCAGAAGGGCAATCTGTTTTATGGGATATTTAAGTGTATATGTCTTAAAGGAGTATTAGTTGTTCAATTATTAATATCCATAATATTTTATAAGTCCAAAATGTAGTTAAAAAATATGAAACAGCTATGTCATCAATGCCATGTATATTTTGAGAGAAAACAATTTTAACCCCAAATTAAACATTCCCTTGGAATTCTTGCAAAGCCAAGGCTACAACAGGCCTCTAAATTGGTCATAACTATAGAGTGAAACTAAATAAATGAATCACAATGCCTTAGTTTATTGAAATGCAAAGTAAAACCTAGGTAAATATGAAAGACAGTATTTTAAAAGCATGACTTCATATCATAAAATGCAATTGCAAAAAGAGGGAAGGGCTTTTAAAAATATGTTTTTGCCTCAACAGTATACCTTCAGACAATTCTGCATTAGTTTGTTTCTGAGCTGTCATTTCCTTCATTCTTGGCTTTCAGAACAAGGGTGGGGGGAGATTAAAATAATCTTCAAAGCAGACACCATTACATTGAGTGGACCCTGGCATGCAACCTACTTTTCTAAAGCAGCACATTTCAGGTCCCACTGTAGATGATAGTTAAATATCTCCTCAAAGCAGAGTATTTAGCCAGAGATTCATCCATCCTCAGAGAGGTCTGGCATCATATATCTTTCTCTATGTGAGCTTGTGGAATAATCTAATACAATTGTCTTTTGTTTGTTAATTGCAGAAAGGAATCTGGATTTGCAGTGATTGTCAGAGGGAAAAATAGCATTGTTCAAAGCTTTAAATTAAAATGAAAGTGAAACAACGTTAGGAACAACAAAAAAAGATAGAGGTCTAGTCCATTTTTCTCTATAAGAATAAACAATCATAGCTTTACTAGTAGTTTTTTTCTTTTTGGTCATCTCCGCAGAGAAACTACAGACTGGGTGACTGTGAAGGCTGAGCTGCTGGTGCCCACGTCTGGGCTGAAACACACAGGTGGTAGAGGGCAGCTCACGTCGCCCTGGCCTGCACTGTGCTCACAGAGTGCACAGTGGATCAGTGGAGGCCCAGAGCCTGGGGGCCTGTCAAGATAATAGCTTTCATTTAAAGGAGAAAAAAAATGTAATAATGGATGTTAAAGAACTATTTTAAAACATGTCCTCGGTGCAGTTTTCAGTCAGTGCTACTTGTGGGTGTCATAAATGGCAGCATATAGAAAAAAGAGTCGTTAATTTTAGTAAACACTCCTATTGCTTCATATTAAGATATATTCATATCCTGTATGCTCTTTTTAAGAGCATGCCCTGATCAGAGGTTCTTCCTTGTAAATGGCCCTGATAAAAGTCAATCTTCCAAGTGTTTTACAGTATCACGGTCCCCAAACAGCAGAGAAAGCCCAGCTAATATGAGACACATGCTAATAAGAGACTGATTTTCCATTTTTAATGTTTTATGCCAATGCCAGATGATGTATCCAGCTAACCACTTTAAACCTTTCAATAAAGGTTTGGTAATAGATGTCATTATTGAATGTCCTCATGCATGCCCCTTTGAAACAAATGATCACCTATTAGAGGATAGAGACAAAACACATTACTTGAATGAAATGTTTAATAAAGTACATCAGGACTTGTTTTTATTGGTATTGGTCTATGAATACTTTATGTGCTAATTTAGGGCTTAGGAGTACTACTTAGTCATCCAAGCTATCCAGTCTGAAAAAGGCATGTACCTTATTATTATAAACGCCAGCCTTTAATGTTTAGAACATATTTATAAAACATACTTGTCCTCTTCTTAAAATTGAAAACATCTGTTACAGATTTTTCTGTTAACATGGTATGGACGTGAGCGCCTGGTAATGAGGCATCTGCCATTTTGAATGGGAATGAAGCTGACAGTGCTTCTCCACCAGTGAGGCTGTGAAAACAAACAACAAAAAAAAGCAGATGGTTCATTTAGTTTAGTAATTGTAATTTGTTGTTCATTAAAAGTAATTCCCACACAGCCATTCTTTATTCTGATACAGTATATGGAAAATTGCACTCTGTAAACCTGGACTAATAATTTTTTTCTTTAGCATAATTTGCACTGACATTTGATAGGCAGTTGATTAGAGGAGAATGATTTCTTTAGAAGGAAAATTAATTATAATTTTTGCAGCTTTCATTAGCCTGCTTTTGTAACTACCGTGGCTAAACAGCAGGGGTTTGGCCCTGAAATGCTGAATATCGCTGGATCATTTGCAGGGAAGTCTCCCTTTTAAGATGATTGGACCTTTGCCTTGTAATTTCTACATTTACATAAAATGAGGATTCTTGATAAAAAAAATTTTCAGTGCACTTTGAAATATACTGGATGTATGTTTACAGTAGTAAAGTTAGCATCAAACTAATTTAACATCATACTGTGTAGTCTTTTAAACATACTCATGGAAAGAGACATAGTTTAGTTTTCAGTGTTATATGTTATAGGAATATTTCCTGAATTTATACAAATGTCACAGATGCACACAAATAGTATAGATTTTAACAGTGGGGATTCCGTTCTTCAGAGGTACACACACTTGTCATCTGAAATGCATTTTAAAGGAAGGAACACGATACTCTATTGACACAGGATTGATGATGGAACAGACTGATAGAGGAACCAAATCTGTTCCAGTGTTATAACCTGATTGATTGATGTATATCATGTGATTTTAGAAAATCAGCTTCTAAAATAAATGCATACCTGACAAAATCGGCAGATATAACCTAGGAAGAAATTTGATCTTTTACAAGTGTACACTATTTCTGCTCTGCCATTATGCTGGTTTTGTTGTACACAACCATGTGGATATCAACGTAATTTTTTCAGAAGAAGTTAAGAATTGTGGAGTTTCTGAAACACTAGGTGAATTTGTGAGTTGGATTTATTTTGCTTTGAAAATTCATTGCACTGAACTTCAGATTTTAGAAAGTGTTATAAGAATATTCAAGAAGTAAATCTTTGTTTCTATAGTATTTTTCAACTATGGAAAATAAGAGCCCATCTTTTCTACCTTCATGAAAAAAAAAATTAGAAGAACTAGTAGTATTTTGTTAAAGATGAAAATTTTAAGATATTTTTGTACTCACAACTTCTTATATCCAGAGTTCTGAACTTTCTTAATTAACTATCCAGGAAATGGTTTTAACACTGTAAAGAAAGTCTTCTGTTTTATAACACAATTCCTGTTTCTGTGGAATATGAACAAGACAGTGTTTATTGTACTCAGAAAAATTGTTGGCATGATTCTGCATAAGTGAAGAATCTCTGGATTGTCTCAAAGTGTTAGCTGCCCATTTGCAGACAAACAAGCTTTTAGTGTGCAATTTAGGTCAATGGATCGAGGGGAGAAGATGTGTTTAGGCGACAGATTTTAAATCACCATAATATAAATATGCTTCCCTTTTCATCCGGAATTTGCTTTCTCTCAAGGTAATTTAGTGCAGCAGACATGCACTTATGCCTGTCTTTGTAATTTTAGGGATTAGGATAGTGAGGATTAAATGCTGACCCTTAATCTTCAATATCAACTTTAAGAGCGAAATATAATATGCAAATGGAACACATTCATTTTGTGTTTATATATTTTAATCTCTGTAATTTAGTCTTAAGAAGATGGAAACTCATCTTTGCCTTATTTATTTTGAATCCTAAAGCAAGATGTCATTAAAATCTTTATCCTTCTGTCTTAGTGGATAAATGTTTATCCTTTAGGGTTTAGAATATGATTTTAAAAAAATGACTTTAACGTAACAACATGTTTCTATCAAGGAAAGTGTCTGATATAAAAGTGTAGTTGGATTGACTTATGTTAAATGAATGATTCAGATGCTAAGTCAAACCCTGAAAAAAACATTCAAGGTAAACTTTTGTTTTGAATTTATTTTTTAAGATCAGTAAATTGAATTTATATTAATAAAATCAGCTAGTGGATTTCTGATCAAGTTTACTTTGTTTTTAATACATTTTTCCCTTTGTGGTTTGAATTTCAGTGCATGGACAGGAATGTCTTCTAAAGAAAATATTTATTAGGGTAAAATATTAAACTGAAATAAAAGATCTGGGCCATACTTTCTTAGACAAATAAACATCAGAGCTCTATTAAGTAAGCAGATCAAAAAGAGGAATATAGTGTGAAAAACTGAAACAAAGAATCTTTTTATGCCCCTGGCTTCACTGGTATAATGGGGTTAGAATAGTCTGCAGAGCTCGGCTCCCTGGCTTCTCCACCTAGGTGGTTTCCAGCCCATAGACAAAGGTCCGCCAGATCTCTGAATATGTATCTTGAATGTCTACCATATAGAATTGATTTCTGAGCAGCTTGGGATGAATTAATGGTTGCTTTCACTGCCAAAAAATACAGACAATTTCAGATCACAAGTTGTGCTTCAAGGTTTTCAAAGTGGAAAGGTAAAAAATTCCTCGATTAATGTCAGAGTAGTCTTGAACCTGTTCTCAGGAATCCAGACCCAGCGTTACATCGTCACAGATGAAAGGAACACTGAGCACCAGATGACACACTACAAACATGAACATCAAGCCAGACTTTTTTGTTTTCTCAGCAGCTTATTACTTCCAGCAAATACACAGATGCTTTAATGATCAAAATCATTCATTGAGTTCAAGCACTTGTTTACTGAATCCTAAAAATGGACTTACTGTTGAAACCAACACTGGTGATGTTTTCCCTTGTAGAATCACAGTGTTTTACACTGTAAGTAGTAAATCTGTGTCTGTGGAGCTGTCTCCCTGACTACTACAAGTAATTTATTCTCTCTCAGGTACATAACGCAGTTTTATCTATTCTTGGTAATAACCGACACAGATTTTTTTCTGACTATAAGAATATATGATTGGGCCTTTAGAAAACTGGTGCATTTCTAGCTGTTATTATCTTGTCTTGAAAAAGGGCCATAATACATTTCATTCTGATGGATTATTTTACTAATTGACTAAATAAAACATTACATACATGGACTAATACTACCATGATGTTTGGCATTTTTCAAGATTTTATGTCCTTAGCCCAGTTGCTTATTAGGCAATGTAGGAGAGCAATGACTGATTGGGAGTCAGGTAAACCTAAGTCTTAACTCTGCCACTATTTTTTGTGTGACATGGAGAAGTTATTTCACCCCTCTAACCTTCTGTTTCTTCATTTATAACAGGGGATTCTCAGAGTACCTGTATTATAAGGTTTTGTGAGGATTGAACACAATAATGAGTGTTGTCTGCTTTGCTTAGTGCCTGGAACATAGAGTGATAAAAAATAGTAATTACTTTTATGAATTTACCTATTATGCTATTATACTGAAAGGAGCTAATTGTAATTGCATTTAAGAGAGGCCATTCGTGAAAAACTGTTATATTCACCATTAATTTGCAAGAACCCATCATAAGTTGTTATCGGTGGTGGTAGCCAATCAGAAATAGTGTTGTGTTTATTTGATTTGATTTCTTCCATGCTCTGTGAAATTAAATTAATATTTTTACATGTGAAATTGAGTCAGATGAAATCTAGAGATCTCCATTAAAAATAGGGACAGAGATGCTTCCAGAAGGGCACAATATGGCATTGTTTCTTAAGAGATGAAATCTTTTTGTTTTGTAGAATTTAGTGTGATTTGATTACATGTATAGGTCATATTATGACTTAATGAGTAAGACATTGAAGGTGAGGGTAATGTTTTGCAAAAATGATACTCAAGGTTATTTTTTAATGGCACATTTGTGAGAAGTTTAGTTTTTCCTATTCATAAGTTGAGAAAAAAACACCTCCTGGGGGCATTCTCTTAGGATGTTCAGCCTTGCCCTGTCCTGAGATATCTTTTAGGATTCTGAGGTTACAAGTGTTTCTGCTGGTGGTTCTCAACACAATTATGCTGATATAACCAGGTCAGTTAAGTGACATGTACTCACTTATACACACAGGACAGGGAATGAGTGAAGATTTGGTAAGCTGATCTTGAAAGTTTGCTAATCATTTAGCAAGGTTGGGTTGTCTAAGTGGAATGAAGTGGTGGCGGCAATCTCCCGGTTCTTTATCACTTCAGAAGTTCCTTCCAAACTTTAGTCACTGAATCAAAGCCACTGATTGTCTTACTTTCTAATACTCACACTCTATACATATTTCTTGTATAAAAATACATGGGGATCAGTCAAAGAAGATATATCCTTATTTATTTATTTTTTCTATAACCAACTTCTTATAGAACTATGTAAGGCAGTTCATACAGAAACAGTGATTAAAGAAGTTCTTCTTCCTGTGTGTGAACCTTCAGGTTAGCAGAGAGTAAGGTACATGGCTGGAAAGACCATATCATTCTGTCATAGATGATAGGATTATGGCACTTGGCGTTTTCTCCAAGAAAAACTGTCCTGTTAGATTTGATTATAATTTTTTTTAATTCATGTTAAATTTTATAAATTTAGAAATTGTTGCCTTTAAGCATTTATTTTTGTCTCTTTCTATTCATCTTGCTCCTGGGGAATGCCAAGAAAGGAACCATAAACTGTGATAACCTTTGCCCTAGGAAATAGTGATATGGCCTCCTGGTTATTTTGGAATATTACCTAGGAGTCAAAAGGCAAAACTTTTTCAGTATGCCCACTTCTTAAGTATGCTGAAAACCCTTGCTTAAAAAGATACAGTAATAACATGTTAAAATGTGAAAATTTAGTGTGGCAGGCTAAAGGTCAGGGAATCCTTTCCTTGAGGGTATCTGTAAAGGAATGGAGATGATTTTTGAATGGGCCTTAGAAGATTTGTAGGATTGATACATGCAAAGATGGGGGTAAGTGGGGAAGAAGATATTGTGGGAACATGAGTAATTCCGTTTTCTTATAGACATTCTTGCCTCGTGATTAAATGAAATGTTCAGGAGAAGAACAACGTACAAGCTAAAATTTAATGTTAAGGATTTTATTATCATTTGCAAGTGATATGAACATATAGTGTCTCTTCAATTTATGGGTCCTGACCTTTGAGAAGGGAGTCAGGCTCAAAGATTATTAAATGTGATTTTCTTTACCTTCCCTTTTGAAAAAGATAGATTTATAACTTTCAATCTAAAATTGCTCATCAGTATTTTGAGTCATTGAAATTATAAGGCAAGCAGTAGGACAAATCTCTTGAACCATTGAAGATTACATGAGCTGTAACAAAAAGTAAGTTAGCCTTCAGAAATAAGTTGAGATTAGGTCATTTCTGGAATGTAATGCAGGTAGAAGGGAATGACTGAATGCTAGGTAAGCAATGTGGATTTTATTCTGTATTTGTTCAGTGTATCCCTTTTACTTTTGGTTAGGAAGGTGTTAGGTAAACTTCATTTAGGGGAACTCTGACAGAAAAGAATCTGTTAATTTTGTAATTACATTTGCCAGTCCCTGACATTGTGCTGGGGACATGGAACATGCCTGTTAATGCTTCAAGAAGAAAAAAAAGGAAGTAAGAAAAAAGAGAAAGAGGGAGAAAGGGAAAGAAAAAAGGAAGGAAGGCAGAGAGGGAAGGAAGGAAGGAAAGGAAGAGTGTAGGATGGAGTGGTTGGAGAAGAGCTTAGGATCAAGGACCCAAAACCCTTATTACTCTAGGGAAATAAATAGAATCTTGAAGTAGGAACTGAAATTGGAGGAGGCAAAATATTTAAAAGATTTTCCTGAAGTGGGATTCACAAGACTTGAAAATTTGTTGTGGAGGTGGGTAGAGGTAGATCAAGTAAAAGAGTTATAAGTGGCTAAGTTGTTTTTTAAACACATGACGACAGAGGATTTTTGTGTCAGAAATAGGTAACAAAGGAAGGGGAATTACTTGGGGAAAAAGGAGATCAAATACAATTTTTAGCACATTGAGGTTTTTATAGGACATGAAGGGAAGGAAGTAATATAGTAGATCTCAGGTACTACCAATATAGATTTGAAAATCATATCCATTGCATCAACAGGTAGAATAATGAGGATGGATGAAATTTCCCAGAGAGGAGTGTACAGTAGAACCAAACATGCATGTAGGTACCTCTAGATATGGGAAGTGATAACAAAAAGGAGATTCTAGAGAAGGAAATTTTCTGAAAGATTAGGAGGAAAATTAGAAGAGTAGTCAGGGAAACCAAGTAAGGAAAACCTGCCAGGAGGAGAGGCTGAAGTGCATCAAATACTATACAGAGGGAAACAAAGAGCAGATGATAGCGAATTCGTAAAATGGAGTAACAACCACTCTCTAGAGAAGTTCAGCCATGAAGAGATGCCAGAAAGGAGGCTGTGTTGCCACGAATGAGATCTATGTGTTTAAATTCTGTGAAATTCACCAACTCTAAAACTGTGGCTCCACTCGGGGAGAAGTAAAGTAAACAAAGTGATCCTAACTTGAAACTTCTACTTCTCAATATCAACACAGGCAAGAAGTGTGAAGACCACATGCCAGTGGCCAAGAGCCAGTGAGTCTGTACTTCTTACTCACCATCATTATCCCAAAGTATAAAATATCATAAACTGATATGGACAACTGGAACAAATCAGCCAATCTGTACTTGTATGGCCCAAGAGTCAGAAGAAATAAATGTGACTTCTGGGTGGAAAACAAGAAAGTTCATATTTGGGGTAAGAACAATGAGGGTGCCATTCTGGACAGTGTAAGCAATCTGGAAAGGCTTGGCAGTGTAAACAGAAAAGGAGACACTTTAATCAGGTCATATTTATTTCTAGAGTTGCTCATTCCTTGTACCACTCATTCTTAAAAAATAAATAAATAAATAAACCAGTTACTTCATACGTACATATTTTTGAGTGGTCAAAGCTTTCTTTTATTCCTCGTATTTCAGAAATGATCACGTCCTCAGCTTTAGCTATAAGACAGGAGCACAATGATTCCTGAGAATTCTAGCCAGCACTTTGTGGTCATATCATCTAGCCTTCATTCAATGGCATATTGAAGTTATGGTAGAATCTCAGAAATACTGTTTTCTTCAGTTGTGTCGTTATGTGGGAATAGCTGCTTCACTGGATTGGGTGCAATGTACAATTAAAGGTGTTTCCGCAGAAATAGGCTCAGCGGATTTGTCCTAAGGGAGATACATGAGAATATACAAGAGGAACAAACAGAGAATGCTAAGAGCTGGTAGGAAAAGGGGCAGGCACTTGGGTGGTTCTGATGTGGTCATTGGGTGATGTCAGCCACACCAAATGCTAATCATGACAGTCTTGGAATGATGCTTGTCTGGTTTAATAAGTATACTGTGCTTCCCTTTTTCTTTCTGTAGATAATTGATTTAGCTATTTAATCTGGCAATTCTGGCTGCAAGATAGATCTTGCTTCTATTATCAGCAGCCATGCAACTGGATCTTTACCTATTGTCCAGGAGGACCTTGTCTCTTAAGCTTAATTACTAACCCTTGCCATGTTCTTTTGCTCACCACTGTACTAAGGAAATGAATTCTTAAAAAACCTGGGAGTTTAGATGCTGCATGCAATACTACTCTTAAACATGATAATATCTGTTCCCTGAACATAATCCATTAACTCAAAATGACATTGCTGCACAAGGAAGAGGTGAAGGGGGTGAAAGGGATGATTTTAGACTGTGTTTCACTGAGTTTTCCTTCGGCAAATGCATGTTAATCGCAGAATCAAAATAAACACACCTAATTGAACAGTATTGTGGATCAATAAAATCATTGACTGAGTACCACTGGTGCTCACTTGAGGTAAACAAGTGATTTAATAGTCTCTACTTCCTCCAGGTCTCTTTGGTGTGGCCATCAATAGCGTACTCCTAAATCGAAACTGGCAGTGACCAAAAGGCCCTCACCAGGCAGCCTGGCCTGACCTCCGGAGGTGTGTCATTGCCTGACGCCTTAGCAGCAATTTCCTTTTTTCTATTCTGTATCTTACAGTCTGGTTACCTAATTTGAAGCTTAGCTTGTAAGAAAACGCACACACACACACACACACACGCACACGCGCGCACACACACCTTTTATAAAAAGGTTATTTCTTTAAGGATTTGAGTAAGCATTGTCCTTTTCGTACTTTTACTTTACTCCAGTTTAAGCAGTTTACATCTTTTACATGTCCTGCTTGTATGTGCAGTGCAGCAGGATGGGAAAAAGGAGAAATGTAAAATGGAGAGGAAGTTGAAAGGAGGTCAGGTATAGAGTTTGTTATGGTCAGTCAAAGACTTCAGGCTTTTGGATTGAATTTTAGAGACTAGGCTGTGTTGTCTCTGTTATGAGGTTCTGTTCTCTGAACTTCTGAAGGGAGTTGCCAAAATCTCTGGTAAAAATCTGTGCTGCATATCCAAGCATCGTGCTATATAGGCTATATGTCGGACACAAGCCAGATTTAGATTTACGGTCAATCTGAGCTCTAATCTGTCACTGGTGTCTGCTAAGACACTTCTAGTTTGCATGAACATGGCTACCACCCATGATAGTTATTTTAAGTCAAGTATATTTGGGGATATCTGAAATTCAGTGATAATTAACTGAATTAATTCATAGTTTCATATGGAAACTCTAAACCTTAAAAAAAATTCCCAACTATTCCCAACTATGGGTCCTGGGGAATGAATCTGTACAGGCCAGATGAAATCTGATAAAGGAGCTTAAGTCACAGTTCATTTTAACTATTTATCTAGAACATTTTACTAAGTAGAGCTGAGTGAGAGATATTTTAAAAAAGAAATCTCACAGTCACTAGAAAGATGACATTGACTAGTAATAGTTACATTGTCAACACAGCTAGATGCAAATGCTTTCAGTAATGATTAGATGCATTAACAAACTGATAAGTCTAGAGACTCTTATTATTTTTCATCTTCTAAAGGCCGAGCCTATTATGATGCATCAATGTCATTCTGGAATGCTAGATCGGCAGTTCAGCCCTGTAGTTCATCTAGTCAAACTATTTGTTGGATGAAAGACCCAGGCCTTTTTAAGAAAAAAAAACGCAGTGGTTGAATGTAGGTTAACTCCTTCATTGTTTAAGGAGTATAAATGTGAGTACTCATGCCTTCCTGTGGCTTTTCTGGACATATGTTGGCCATTAAAAAACAATGGTGATGTCAACAAAAGAAATTTTTGCTATACTTTTTGTAAGAATCTCTCTGTTGTTAGCAAAGCATTGATTAAAAGGGTATAGTCTTCCCTAATGATGTACGTGCTGCCTGAGCCTTACTCAGGATGAATGAGATACCCTATAGGTCCTAAGCTTTCCCAAAGAGTTTTTAGGAAGCTCAGGCTTCACTATGGGAGTTTCTATTTATAGACAAGAGCCTGAAAATCTGGCTTTTGGAAAATAGTCTCCTGATGCCCAAGTCAGTCTAAGAATCATAGCTCTCCCCACTCCGCAGTGTTGGCTTCTTCACATCATAATGTGATGTTTCAGCCTCGTCACTCCTGCCCAGGTTGTCCCTTCAGTGAAATGCTCTTCCGTTTTCCCCTAAGAAACATATTCTGTCCTTTAAGGCCCAGCTTTAAGGGCAGCTCTGCTGGGTACCAAATCTACTGTCATACTCATGACACTTGGACAAAGATTAGAATGCTCCATAACCCTCACTCCTTGAAAACACTTGACTCTCAATAAGAGCTGGAAAAATGGACATCAGTTAAAAGGCAACATTTTCTCTCCTTGCTCTTAATAAAAGTCCACCATTTGCAAATGTACATGAGAATATGAAACAGAATGAAATTTTTAGTTGTGTAAGTATAGTTTTTATTATTCTTTCTTGGGTGAGTGATTACAAATGGGAGACTTGTAGTACTACACTGAAGAGTAGCATTTTGTAGGATAATGCTGCACTTCACTTTTTTCCTGTAATTTTTTCTTTCCTTAAGCCCTAAAATAAAGTGATGGTTGAAAAGTCAATCAGTTTCTCAACTTTGCTATATGAATTTGTCTAGTAGATACATAAATAAACATTTTAACCTTACATTAATTTTAAGATGGTGACTTCAGTGCACATTCTGGATGGAGTCTGTAGCAGAGTTAATGTTAAAGACAATTAGAGCATTTGATAATATGAATATCAAATATTATTATTCAGTACTATGCATGGAAAAGCTTATGATTTTGATTAAAGATATAGGGTATAGACTAGATAACTTTTTTTAATGATTAGAAATAATAATATATTTTGCCATTTGGGGACAACATCGTTATTATAAAATGATATTCAACTAACATTACGGTATGTAAGGCAATTATTTTTAATAAAGAGAAGTTCATTTAATATACTGGCCTGATCTGAGAGCTAAAGTGAATAGGAATCTTTGACAAGTATAGCATAGCTAGTGTGCAGCGTTACATTTGTTTCTTTAGATTCGACAGTGGTTTCTAGTAACATGTCTTGTAAGGTGTCAGTTCCCATGGAACTTTCTAACTTGGATTCAATCCAAGTAATGTTTTTATTTGACGTATAAATTTCTCTAAAAGGTAAACATTCTTTTTTTTTTTTTTTTGCGGTTGTGATAAAAATCCTAAGCAGAGAATTAAGGCAGGATTATTCACTCCTAATCATTATTTGAACATTTCATTCGTTTGAAGGGAAAGCTTTTGTTCATGTCATTTGAAAAAAAAAGTAAAAGTCTAGATCATTCTATTTTGGATAAGACAAGCTTGGTATTTTTCTGTTAAGGCGATGTAAAATAAATACCAGTTTTTAAAATTATTTTGTGGGTCTAGAAATAACATTTTCTAGTCATATACTAGAAAATAAAGGGTCTTTACATACAATAATGTAAAGTTTAAGAGGAAAATGAAGACTAAGCCACTTAGGAGACCATAGTAGTAGAATCTGGTGTCAAAGAGGGAGGCCGTTGCTCAGCCTCTACGGGGCCGTCACTTCGCCCCGACTAATGGACGCCCTGCTTGAGAACCATCTTACTAAGTGGCACGAACTCAACCAATGGACTTTTTCAGTTAATTGTGATCACACTCTGTTTACACAGCCATAGTGTTTTCACCTGTGATGTGCTATGGAACAAAACCTTCACTTTTTATATTTTCTTTTTAACAAAGTCTTGTCAAATCTTTGCATGTGCTAAATTCAGTGGAGTTTCCATTTGTTTTGTAATTCACTGTACTTTCCAAGGAAGTGTAATTACTATATTTATGGTAACTTCTGAAACCTAGACTAACAGAATTTTCAGCATCTGGCAAATTCCTTCTAAGAGTGGTTCTCTGGAGATAATCTGCAGGAAGAACATATGCTTGTAAACATCACAAAGGAAAACAAAGCATGTTTTATTAAACCTAAATTTCTTGATTAAGATCAGTATTAAAAAACATGGAGATAGTTTTTTGGTTTCCAAATATACATTGTGCACCTTTGTCTTGGTTCTTATATTTTCATTACTTGGCATGATACTTAACACAATGAAAGGAACAGAAAGGATGAATGAGTGAAATTCCTGCCAGCACTTTAGAACGTCACTTTTCCTAATGATTTGATCACTGGTCTCATTGTACTTTTTAAACATTTTTATAATCTTATCTGCTCACATAACATTAGTAGTCTATTAAGTCCTTCCCTGTTACCTAAACTCTCTCTTGAATTCTAGATTCCATTTCCATATGGATGTCCATAAGGTTCTCAGACCCACATGTCTACACTGATGTTGTATTCTTTAGCTTCTTCACTATTTAACCAGCTATGCCTACTGACTTCAGTTTTGATAGAAGAATGTCTATTCTCCCTCTCACTGAACTGAAATTTCCTTTTTACCCCATTGCATGTTTCCACCCAGCAATTACCAAGATTTGTAATTTTGTATTTAACATCTTTTCTTAATTATGTCTTTCCTTGTTTCTTTTTAAAAACATTTTATTACCTCAAATCTAGACTGTTATAAAAGCCTCTAGATGGGTCTTTTGACCTACCTGCTCTGTTTCTTCTGTGCCTACTTTTCACGATGCTACCATGTTGAGAGTCTTAATCTGCTCTTTTATTCACGTAAGCATTTTTTGCTTAGAAATCCCAGCTTTTCCCTATTTCAATTCCCATAAAAGCTAAATTGATTTATGTTGGCTGGAATTATTAATTATGTATGTAATAAAGTAATAATACCTCTCATCTGTATTTAAAGTAAACAGATTGCTCTCTTCTTTTGTTATAATCGAGGTGAAAGGACTTAGTAAAATGAACAGTATTAAGGAAGACTTTGTCTGGAATGAACTGCTAAATTCAGAAGATCCAGGCTTTCCTTAAAATTGATGGCACATGTCCCTAGTTCAATTCTGGACTATTGTGTTCTGTGACTTTTCATTTTAGGCTTTCCACAGTCTCTGTGATGTGCCATTTTCTGTTACTTATGATTTTCTTCAATTTAATGTAAATATTTCATAAAGTGCTAGTTTGAGGCTTCCTGACCTCAGCTGTCTAGCAATAAGTTGATCTTTTCTATAACTAATCTTGCCTAGTTGATTCTCTTTCAGTTTCTAGATGAGTAGCATCATTTTATGTAAGACTGAGTCACTTGTCCAAGATCAAAAGCTCTTAAATTTCTCTGCAAAAATGACCTCTATCCTCATTAATTTAGGGCGATTTTTCTTGATGACATGCTCAGAACTTTAGCTTGCATTCAATGTCTGGGGCTTAAAGAGTTATTTCACTAGCCATCTATTCCTTTATAAAAAAGAGAAGGGAAAGTCGTGATTCTTTGTGACTTGGTAGGATTTCCTGGGCTAGTCATTTCTTCAGCCAAAAGTTTTAAAACTTAGAGCAGAGAGAAGTTGATTTGGAATTTGTACAATGTCTGTAATATAGATAAATGAAATAAATAAAATACATTACACTCTACAATTATTTTCAGTTTTTACTCAATCCATGTTTTTTTTCTTGTTACAGGTGTTTTGAGGATAGAATAGGATTTATTGAGCTAAGTTAATTGCTAATTCAGTACATATAAAATAATGTAAGATTTTTTTCAGTGTTTTAAGATATTTTGATAGATTGTTTAATTATATTGTAAAAGATTGCTTCTGCTCTAAAATTATATATTCTTCCTCTACAGTGTCAGTAGCAAATACATTCTATTTCTAAACTATATTGCATATCTGGAAGCTTGATAATTGCTGTTCATATTTTCTTTACCAAACTGATAATGTGTTATTAATTCTGATTTTTTAAAATAACCTCCTAAATCCCTATGTTTTGTCCTAGGTTTAAAATTCTATGAGAACCAGACCACACATTCTTCTGCTCTTAGGCTATATTGTTTTCAGAGATGCTAACCTGTTAGTGATTAACCAAGATTAGGGTCTTGGATGCTTGTGGTTATCAGAAAGCTTTCCCTGAGGAAGTCTATAGTCCAAGGAGAATTTCTGCATTTATGTCTAGGAGGGATGCTCTAAAACCATATAGACTTTATAGAAAGACTTATTTTTGCTTTGTGAATGCTTAACAACACTGTGGTATGCTTGGAGTGAAAAATTTTACAGTAAAGAGACATGGTCTGGATGTGAGATAACAAGCTCTTCTTTTCCATCTAAATGGAGTAAGAAGTAAATGTATCTTAGTATCTTTACAGTAAAATAAGTTATATGCTATCTCATTGTATCCTCAGAATAGCTATGCAGAAAAGTAGGATGTGTATTATTCCAAGATGTAAGTAAGAAGGATGAAAGAAATTTAACTGCTAGCCATGTTCACTCTTTTCTTTCTTCTTCCAAAATTCATCTTTATAACATTTTCCGATTTTTTACTTTTTGGTTTGTTCCATAATTACATTGTAAATTGTGCAAAATGTTTTGATTTATCTTGTCCTCCCATTACCCACAGTACTCAATAAGTCTTTTTCACATATAGAAATTAATGAGTGAAAAAAAAATCAGTGGCACAGTTGAGGTTCAAACACAGGTCTGAATCTAGACTACTGACACTCTCAGTTGGCTTTGCATTTCTAGCCACTTATCCAGCTGTGGTGATGAGCATTTTGAGAACTGAATTCACCAAAGTGGTTGTACAAGTGATATATTAAGGTGGTGGTGAGCAGCATGCATGGATTCCCCCTTATGCTGAGAACAAGTATTGCTAGGAAGAAGCTAGCACTTTTCCTATGTAGCCCTTTTTCCTCTTTTATTATAATGATTCATCTAAACACTTCTAAACTTTATTTTGAAAATGAATGATAAAAATAATAAAATCATACAGAGTCTGTCAAGAAAGTGAATTGCTTATTGTCTGTTTTCTATCATTTTTCTCATACTTTTTTATGATATGGAAGCTGATAAGGCCAGAACTATAAGGAGGTAAACAGTTTGTATTTTTTAGTTGGACTATGCATCTGTCTCCCTGTGTCACCCAAATATCTATAGGAAGCTTAAATATGGGATTTCTTATTTCCTCTGTGAAATGCCTCTTGGAGACCCTGAAATTCACAAATCAATTCCTCTGACTCACATGAGTTGTGGGCCACGTGTTCCACTCATCTCTGTTCACTACCTGGTTAAGAGGATGTCTCAGCCTAATTGATGTCTATGTTAATATTTACGAAAAACTCATTTATGTCTAGTTGTTTTTATTCCTATGAAAATAAGATCAGGTTTGGGAATGAGCCTTATCAGGAATGAAAATATATTAGACATAAAAGCCAAGAAAAAAATAGAGTCAAATGGTAGCCTCCAGTCTTTCCCTTGGCCCTAGGTTTATAAAATAGACACCAGTAATTAATAAAGCCACTCAGAATCATTCTTGACACAGTGTTCTTGGTGATAATTACCAGCTGATTAGAAGGAGCATGGAAACTGAAATCTATATGCCATCCTTATTTCAATCTCTGGTATAGGTTAAGTTAAACCATGAACAGAATTTTTAGAACTAGTTGTGAGGGAGATATGTGGGAAAGAAGGTAAAATAAAAGAATAACTTGCCACCTGCTGTTCAGTAATCACTCTGGTGATAGTCATATCCTTTTTTTAAATATACCTCTTTTGACATGTTTCATTCTTGTCATAAAATTGACTTAGAAAAGACACTCTCAATTTGCTTTGCATTTCTAGCTACTTGTCCAGCTGTGGTGATGAGCATTTTGAGAACTGAATTCACCAAAGTGGTTGTACAAGTGATATATTAAAGTGGTGGTGAGCAGCATGCATGGATTCCCCCTTATGCTGAGAACAATTATTGCTAGGAAGAAGCTAGCTCTTAAAGAAAGGATGCTCAAACTGATTTCAACATCCCTGCAATCCTTTCTGAACATGAAAGTCAATTTGGGAAATGTTCTAAGAAGTCTAGAGTTTTTGCAGTGTTATTCATAATTTTTTCAATTACCTTCATGAAGACAAGTGAAAAAAAGATGTTGGTTCATTCACCAATATTCAACCATATTTAGTATAGCTCTAAATTATGTTTTTAAAAAATTTGGCAATGACTTTAAAGATTGTAAAACATTGTGTATAGAAGTACACATATATATTGTCTTCTGCAGTTTGAAAATATGTTCCAGATTATTTTGGTAGAAGCAGTATTTTACTTATGTTTTAGCTGCAAACCTTAGGCAGCGTAATCTAAGAAGGTGAAGCCTCCACAGTAACATATATAAATAAGTACTTCATGTCCTAAGTTGACATGGCTGGTTGGCCTTCCACTAGGGCCTCTTCATTTAGCACTGTCATAGCCACTTGACATGGTTTCTGGGTTTATTTTTCTTTCTTGTTGTTTTATGAGGTGTGTGTGTGTGTGTGTGTGCATATGCAGATCCTTTGGGGCTGCAAATAGGGTCCTTAGTTTCTGTTAAAAAGGGTGTTGGTATCTCCTTCTGTATTGATGTATAAACTACATGTGTATTGCCAAATCAACAACATAGAATAACTGTACTCTGGGATTCAGTTGGCCAATAGTTTCTTTTATCTTATGTCTTGTTCTCCCAGAAATCTGCCTTTACTGGTTTACTTTTTGGAATTATATCTTCTATCTTTATGGAAGGATGGTACAAGATACAACCTTACAAAATCTAGCCCATTTGCTTCAGTGGAGCTGCCAGGCATATATCCAATTAGATAATAGTGTTAATAATTTTAAAATGTGCTTCTCTTCCTCTTCCTCGGTCATTTCCTATCTCTCCCCACCTATGCCTTTTTGCCTCTTCATCTGTCTTTCTCTTTTTCTTTCTCCAGTTTAGTCCACCTGATTCTGTTTCCTGCCCCTCTTTGTGTCTCCAGATCTTTTTACGACCATTTTGTTTCTGTCCTATGACATTTTTAGTAAAAAAAAAAAATCTCTAAGTTGACAGTTTAGGCTTTGGAATCATACTAACGTGATATTGATTGTTGGTTCTGCAACTTGTATCTTTGAAAAATTATTTCATCTATTTAAGTCTCTTATGTTTCCATCTGTAGCATACGATTGCTATAAGGATTAAAATAGACAAAGCACTATAGAGGCACACCTTGTTTTATTGCACATCACTTTATTGTGCTTTACAGATACTGAGTTTTTTGCAAATTGAAGGTTTGTGGTAAACCTGCGTTTTCCGACATTTGCTCACTTCGTGTCTCTGTCACACTTTGACAATCTCACAATATTTCAAACGTTTTCATTATTGTTATGTTTGTTATGGTGATCTGTGATCAGTGATTATGACTTGCTGAAAGCTCACATGATGGTTGGCATTTTTTAGCAATAAAATATTTTTTAATTAAGATACGTACATTGCTTTTTCAGACATCATGCTGTTGCACACTTAACAGGCTACAGTGTAGTGGAAAGGTAACTTTTATATGCCCTGGGAAACCAAAAAATTCATTTGACTTGTGATATTCACTTTATTATAGTGTTCTGGAACTAAATCCACAGTATCTCCAAGGAATGACTATATGCAGAACTTGGCATTTAGGAAATACAAAGCTGTTCTTGGCAACATACTTGTTTGTTTGTATTTCTTCACATGCTTCCTTGATTTCTTTATGATAAATTTCTAGGAAGAGAACTGCTTGGTTACATGGCATGTGTGTTTAAACATATACTGCCAAATTGTCCTCCAGATTGGTTGTGTTTACTAATATTGCACCATCAGCATTAGAGAATGCCCATGCCCTGGGCAACACGGTGGGGGTTATTTTTATTCTAAATATTTCCTAATAATAACGAGGACACATAATTTTTATGTTAATTTGAATAATAGTAGTTCAAACTTTATATTCTTTGATGAATTGTGTGTTCATATACATGGCACATTTTTTTTCATTGAATTGCTTGTCTTTTACTTATTGATGTATTAGAACTCTATATATTATGGATACCGCCCTTTGTTACATATGATGTAAATATTTTACTCAGTTCTTTTGTTTGTAATTTAAACAAAGTTTATGTTTTTATGCAAGGATGTTTTACTTGTAATGTATACAAATCATCAGAGTTTTATGATTTCTACCTTATTAGATATAAATGTTAGGAAGTGATTTTCTTTTCTGGAGAAACTCATTGTTTTCCCCTTTTTGACTATTCAGTCAAATCTTCATTAACATGGGTTATATAGAAGGGCAGGATGCCACAGATATTATAAAATCTTGGCTAAACATTATTATATTTACTGCATTTTACAAAATGGACTGCATGTAAACTTATTTATTGAAAGTTAAATCTACTATTTTTTATTTACCTGACATCCTATGGATGCTGTCTAAAAGCCTTAACATTCTATTAAGTAACAAAATATTATATAACTTACTTGATGAAAAAGTAGTGAAAAGATTACTTTGCCTTGAAATAGTCTGTCATTTTTTATTAGTTGTGTCTGTTTTTTAGCATCAGGATACAGTGTTTGCAGCTTTAGTCTGTCTTTGAGCAAGCATCATTTGTTGCTTTATAGGTGGTCCATATCCTAGAGTCTATGCGTTTAAGCTCAGCTTTATTATCTTATTTTTTGTGAGCTAGTAACCGAGAGGTCTCTCTCGTCTGTCATTGTGACCTCAGAAAACCATCCTGGCCTTCACAGCCTCGCCATGCCCTAATCCCATCAACTTCCTTTCTGTGAGTTCCATGTCATAATTTGGATTAATGTTAGGCCACTAGAAGATTTTTGAAGTCAAATCCTTTCAAAGAAGAATTTCCCTGGTTGGTGTGGACTCATTTAGGTGGGGCTGACTCAGTTCTCACTGATGGCATTGTCTTTTCAGGGTCAACATGGAAGGTCTTTGTCATGTCATTTTTTTCCTTCACTTGTTTTTTCTTTTTTGGCTTGATGAACAGTATGAAGAGCCAAGAAAAATTAATCAATTTTGTTCTTCATCAAAATCATAAATTATTTTATAAGTAATGCAGTTTGCTTAGTCTCTCTCCTCCCCCCACAATCTACTGAATAATTTTACTTTTCAAAATGTAAAGCAATATATGAGCTCATCTCTGCTCAGCCCATGTTTTCATTACAAGGTTACATGTCTGATTTCAGAAGCAAGAAATTGAAGGGCCAGAGTGGGCTTTGAGTGATGGGTAGATTGCAGAAGGAACAATGTGGCTGTCCCTGATATTGATGAAATTTCTAACCATAGAAGCCTTATAAAATATATTTTTAAATTTTTAGTTCATTTTAATTTCATGCATGCTTATAACATCTCTTGCCATTTTTTTCAAACAAATTGCTCACTTTTCAAACCATTTCCATATCCACCACCAACCTCTTGCTTACCACATCAACTGACTATATGTACTGTGAATGTCTCTTGATTTCCAGGAAGCTGAGAGCCAAATTTACTGTTTAGCTATACCAATTATATAGCTTCTTATTGCATGCATATTTCTGATCTCCTTTTCTTTTTTTAACTCCACAAATGTGCTTTCTTATATCATTTCTGAAAAGAAGCAGGGCATAAATTACCAAATTAAAAAAAAACAGTCATTATGTCTATTATATACTCCCAAATTAATATCATATTTTCCTCTGCATTTACTTAATTGACCACAGCTTGGCTTATTTTTCCAATAATGATGAAGGAATTTGCCATGAGATACCCACATTTAATCAATGCACATTATGGCTAACTCTTAACTCAGGTTCATGAATAGCTGTCAAGCAGGGGTTCCCAGGCAGTAATTGATGCATCCTGCAAACCTTATTAAGCGACACTGCACCCAAGAGGCACCAGGCTGGGCACCAGTGGTACAATGTGCACAACCACTGCTGTTCACATGGGACTCACAGTCTAACATGGAAACCAGACAAAAAAGAATTGCAATACAGAATGGCAAGCACCAAGAAAGGTATGCAAAAAGTTCTTGGGCTGGGGGAGGCGGGGTCAGTGAACACTTAGTAACTGTGCACACAGGAGAGCAGAGATGCTCAAACCGTTGTAACTGGTCCATTGAGACAGGTTGCACACCATTTGAGAGGGCAAATCTCTAGAGATGGATACACCAGGAACAATTTCAAGCGCTTAGCAAAGGGCTTTATTCTGAGTGCAAAGGGCAGCCATTGGAGGCTTTTAAGAAGAGGTGGGGTGGTGGTGATGTCAGATCTGCAGTCAGGGAGAACACAGAAGAATACCATTACATAACAATATATCACTAGATTGATATAAGCATACCACAGAAAAACATCGGGTGTCTAATTTAAGCCCTTCAGAATCTCTAAATCTGTGATGCTTTAGTTTGTTTTTTATGACCACCTGATGAAACTAGCAGATGAACACGGTGGTTCCTATTTTACAAATTGGATGTGAATGGAAGTCTTTGGAGCTCTTTGACTCATACAGGGGTGTGGAAGGTTTGCACCAGGTCTGTCCCATTCTGTGCCGATGGCCTCCCACACCCTGGCCTCTCTCTTGTTTGCCGATGAGAAGGGGAGTTCAGGGAGGGCAGTGTCTTGCTGAGTGAAGTTTATACAGGTAGCTGAGCAGAGCTTGGGTTAGAACACAGGCCTCCTGATTCACAGAAAAGGCACAATGCTGTGCCTCCAATCAGAACAGACAGGGTGAGGAGCCCAGGAGAGAAGAGAGATTAAAGATGAGGCACCAGGGATACAGCACCGTGGGCACTGGGAAGGGTGAGGTAGTGCAGCCAGGGGCTTCTGATGAGGCAGCCGTGAGCCAGCAGGTGACAGTGGACCAGTGATGTCCTGACTGGTCATCAGAGAGGCCAATCTATATTAGATTCCAACCCCAGAAATTTTCATTCATCAGGTGTATATCATAGTCAAGGGGCATAGTTTACCTATGGCACATCAGTCATTCATTTTAAACAAATGCATCGAGCTCTTCTATGCCAGGAGCAATCTTGATTGCTGAATCTGCAGAGGAGGGAACAGAGTTCCTTATTCATGAAGCCCCGATAGAAGAAACAGGCATGTAAACAAGTAAATCATACCACAACACAGGGAGTGGAGAAACAGGTATGTAAAATGCCTTCTGGAAACACAGACGACGGCGATGGTCGCAGAGCCTTCGGGGGGGACTCCACTGAGGCCACATTCGATCTTAATCTTGAAAGATGCAGGAGAAATTACCAAGAATGGGAAAGATATTGCCAAATAAGGAAACATGGTTCAAAATGCATACATAATTTATAAATTTTTTTAAAAAACAAGATTTTTATTGTGTCTTACTTCTGAGTGCTGGGACAGGTGTATCTCTCTCATCCATAACTGGTTTTTAGGTAAATGTTATTATAAATTGTTTTGCCAGTTTTATGACTTTTGAACTTGACACAGAGTCCTGTGTGAGGTCTTCAGCATCTCTATTTGTTTTTTTCCTTTTGAACAACTCCTTTTTCCAAACTTGAGTCGTTCAGGCTTAAATATAAAATACATCTGTGCATGTATTTTGAAGATAAATGGAAAAATCAATGTTTCAGTGTCATGTCTGATTGGTGAATTCAGTATTTTCCACCAAATAAAATTATTTCAAAAATGACTTTAAGTTTTGGGCATACACAGGTATTTACATTTTGAAAAAAAATTTAAGTCCTATTTTGGTGAAAAATGTGAAACTCTACTCAAACTTTAAATGTTAAGAATTATTATCTTTTTTTGTTTATCTGATTTTGTGCTTCTACCCACTGCAGATGTTATTTCCATGTTTTTAAGCCAAATTACTACCTTCAAAAGAGTGAAAGAAATCTGTTTCCCCGTTTTCTATTTTACTTAATCTGGTCTTGGTTTTAATTGCCACTCATTTTGGTTACCATTTACCTAGGTAGTTAATTAAGTGAAAGTCTTCAGGTGGACCGGCCCCGACTCAGCTTCTCACTTCCTTGGCATGAGAGTGCCGTGACCTAAGTTGTCATGCTAGTGAGGTCTTGGTGACAAACCATTAAATAAAATGATCTGCCCCCAGGCCAGGGAGTTGGTTAATTACCAAACAGTAATCCAGTACAATTAACTGTCAAAGATTTGAACACTCCATTATTCTAGGAGATGGGACTGCAGCCATCTGGAAAAGCAGAAATGGTGATTGATCATCTAAGTTTTTCTTTGGACATATGTTCGAATAGTTAAATTCATTATTAAACATTTGACATTTCCACCTTTAGTCCTATTGAGTTATAATTTTGTTAATACTATTCAATTCTAAGTTAAAAATTAAAAGTGCTTGTACAGTCTTTACCAAGGATAGAAATGCTTAGTTTACAGTTAATACCTCAAATGTTTTGGAGATGAAGTGGGGTATAAGTAAATAAAATATTCTCTATGAGAGGCAACTTGAAAATATAATATTAGGTGGGAATGACTTAAATGATCAATTCTTTGTTTTTTAAGATATGTTGCTCTAAGCTTATGTAATGAAGCTATTCTTAGTTACAGAAACCATAAATATTCATTCAGTACCTTTAAAATACTCTTTTGGCAGTTCAAGCAATCATCCTGTCTCACTAATGAGAATCTAAAGATCACGTAATGTTCTTTAGGCTGTGTTCTACAATACATATTGAGTTAATTACATAAGGAAGGACTGCTTTCTCATTTTGCCTGATTTTTATTATTTCTTCCTCAGAGCTTTTTATTTTTAAAATTTCTGAAGTTGTACTTAACATTCCGCACGATAGGTAGATCCACACACTCAGAGCTCAGTATCTTAGCACCTCACCAGGTGAAACAGCGTGACACAGTTCCAGCTTTTGAGTGAGTACAAATTTATTTATCCATCCCTTTCTTAACATTCCTTTATTACTGAGCACCTACCATGTGCCAAGGGCAGATTTGGCACTTAGGAGACAAGGGCAAACAGGCACTTATTTGCCTTCCTGGAGCTTACAGTTCGAAAGTGGAAATGAACACTTAAAATTACCTATCTGATAAATTATGATATGTGCTGTGAAAGAGCCATGTAAACACAGGACTTAATTTCCTCCTCTGGGGAGGTAAGGCAGGCTTTCTTGAATCAGAAAGGAACATGAGGAGTTGAAAGTCAATCTGGCTGTCAGTAGGAAGCCTGGGTTGACTTCCTAGGTTTTAGCAGGAGTGGTATTGTCCCATGAGTGTTCTGACATCTGTGGAGATAATCCTGATGATCACACTGATAGATTACTAATGGCGTCCAACAGGTGGGGGTAAAGTCCACTAGACAATGACAAGGTATGCAAAAGAGCAGCATAAGGGAAAATGATTCTGCACCCCAATCTCAGTGATCCCATCCAGGAGTCAGTGTTAAATGATTAAACCTGTATATATATATTAGACCTACAACCTAATCCTGTTTTATACATAAAGCATCTTTTTGACATGGCCTCCAGTACTGAAATTGTCAGGAATGCAGCTATCAGGTACATCAAGGGAAGACATTATTTTTGTTTCATTTGGTACTTTCCTGAGAGTTAACTACTGTTTTGAAAAATTGTAGCGCCAATAAGAAACCTCCTCGTGAAATGTGAGTTACCCATGCAGTACACTTGAAACCACATGCATTTGTGCTTGCAGTTCAGCACTATGCTGCTTATGGGTGCAAGCATAAGGCTCCTTCATTTCATATGTGACCACGCCTCAATTTTTCCAAATGAAATACCTATTATTTTATTTTACATGCCTTTCATTTTATTTCTCCTTGATGACTCACTTAGGTCATTATACTGAGAAGTTTAGATTCTGTATATAGATAGGTAATGTTCTATATGATATTATTTCAGTATAGTTAAGGGGGCATTATAGATCAAAACCACTGTTTTAAGCAATATTTGTGTTTTAAAAATGAGCAAAAATGCTTTAATAGTCCAGCTGAAAAATCATTTGATTCTCTAATTTTGGAATGTTTCACAGATAGGCCTCTTGATTTTCCAATGAGACTCAGAAGCAAATGTTTCCTTTATGACTGCTTCCTGGCCCGATTTTTAGAGCAATCTCTTTAACTGTACACAGAGAAGGAAACATGTTACAATAGATCATTTAGGAATATTTGCATTTGGTTATACTGTTTGGGCTTTTAGTACTAATATCACTGGATTGAGTACTCTAAAATTGAAAGGTAATTTGGAGAAAAATTACTTCCAAATAAAATCAAGATTTTTAGAATGTTTTCTTGGAGTGGGTCTACTCCTCTGGAGGACAGTCAAAAGTTCAATGAAAACACACTGAGACACTTTGCAAGAGAGTATTTTGTTGCAATAGATACAATCATGAATGAGTAAGACGCCATCCCACTAGTGCTTCAAAGAAAGTGTGACTATAGTCTCAGCTCCAGAACACCCAATTGCATTCTTGAGATTTATAGATGGAGCCTCCTGGCAATTATAAGTATGACATCAGTAGAAAAAGCTTTACCTAGAGGACAGTAATTATATCTATATTAGACCTGAGAACCTCTGGTGACAAAACAAATATTGAAGAATACAATCAAGATTACTGGATATATATATATATAATAGTAAAAATCCAGGAAGTCAAACTTATAAAAAGAAATTAATATTTTCCTTCACCTTCATATTGACTTTTTATGAAAACCCAATGAGATAATTATGTAAACATTTTGTAAGTTTTAAGTATAAGACTTCTTTTCTTCACAGTCTTTCAAATGAGGCTAATGCTAGGGTTAGGATGTGTTAACAGAAATTTATCATATGAAAGCCAGCAAGTCTGAAAAATGTGATGAAACCAAATCTATGTTTCCTTCAGGTGTGTTATAATTACAGATTCTGAATTCTCCTTTCTTACAGTATTTATTTGTCATGAGGGAAGAGATATTTGAAGGGCAAAAGGATATCGTTCTTCCTCTGGAAGTATGATCACACTAAGATCTTTCCTTGAAAAGGTTCTGCGTAAGAGGTTTTTGATCAGGGATTTCTCATGGCTCTTCTTTCTCTTTGTCATCTTTATTAAACCTTATTTTTCTCATTGTTTTCTGTTCCTTGTAGACATCCAGATCAATGGAAAGAGAAGCCATTCTCATTACTTCCTCTTTCTTCTGTGCCTCCTTCCCTTACCAGGGCCTAGGCTTTCCTCCCTTCAAGGAAGCAGTCACTCGCTGCCCCTCTGTCTGTCCCCACCCTACCATTACAAAGACAATTCCCAACCTATGGCTCAGGGTTTCTGGTGCCTGGGACTCTTAAGCAGTAAAGACCTTAGACGAGAGAGGTGGGTGTATGTCGAGCCAGTAACACTAGATGAATAAAATCAAGAATGTGATTTATTGGTATAAATGATAATGGTTCTCAATAAGCATGTTTCTAGAAAAAACTCAGAAATGTCCTAGTTGATTATTACTGAGGAGATAAAAAGAGAAAAAAAATGTACCTGGGTTTTTTCTAAGAAATACTGGCTATAAATATACTTAGATGAACAGCTTAAAATTTTTACTTGAGTACAACTGATCACTAGTAGTAATTATGCATGTTGTAGACTCTCTGGTTTAAAAGTGACAAGGATGATCTGTCATTTAAGGATACATAATACCGTATGGATCACATTAGTTTTTATATGTTTTTATTACAGTAAGCTTTATATTCATAATCTTCATCCTTTATTGCTCTCCTGTATGGTTTGATCTCAACAACTTCAACAAAATGGAGGGACTGTTGGACACCGCACAATAGGGGCTCTCTCTGTATTGGTCAGATTCTCTATCTAAAGGGTTTAGGATTACGTATTTTCAAAAAACTCTACAGAGAAATGTAAAAGAGAAAAAGTTCATTAAAACAATTTTAACAGTTTCTCAAAGGAAATTTGAGTTGATTCGTCTAGAAAGGACATGACTAAGGAGCATTTAGCAAACTTTTAACAAGAATTTGAGAGATTTATTTGTATATTTCTTTCTTTATGCTAGTCAGTGCTCTAGTTCCACAGACCAACAGCGTTTACAGTGAAATTCAGGAGAGATTATTTTCACCTTGACATCTTCTCAGCTGTAAGTGGGTAATTAGGCATTAGAACACGCTCACCCAGAAAGCCATGAAGTCCCTATCCTTGTGGATTTTTTTAAAAAACACAGTCTTAGTTGATTTAGGCAAAGCATTGATGTAATCAGAGTCTTGACTGTAAGAGATGCCATTTTGAGGTTTCTTTTATTGCCCATTCATATTCGCCTGTAGATACAGAGATTGCTCCAAAAAGGACAAGACCAGCATTCTAAACGCCCAGTTCTGTGCATTTCCATTCCAGCTGCTCTTTTCCAAGGCAATGGAAGTTTGCCCTATTTCTAACCATTAATTTCAGATTGCCATTCTTTTTTTAACCTAACATCAGTTATGAAACTTTTTTGGCTATATTATTAAAGCAAAAATCATTTTTTCCCTGCTGCGGGTTAAGCAGTCCCTTTCTATTGTTCCAACTTTCTGGGATTCTTCACAATAGGTTCCAGACCTAGGTTAATTAACAACTCTGTTAACACCTCCTTGAGCTCAAGTGGTTCAAATACAGCCTGCTGAGACATTATTTCTTAAAAGGTGAGGACTAATGACCCAACTTTCAGCCACCATCTCAGAGGCCAGTTTTCAATCTCGTAAAAGTTTTAAGTCAAGGAAGCTCAGCATAGAAAGTCATGAGCTGTCATAAAATACTATTCCGGATGTAGTTGGTTGGAATGGCCTGGGCACGTGGTAGCCTAAAATACAAGTTAATAGTAATTCCACCTCATTTAGTTGTGTTTAAGGTGCTTGAGAGTTATGCTTAATAGACTATAAAAACTATACCTTAAGACACTACTTAAATACAATAATAAATCCTTGTTCTCCTGGAAACTACAATTAAAAAACCAGTATAAACGTTAACTAAATCTCACACATTTTTTGTATGAAGACTTTTGACTATATAAAATTTAAGATGTGCCAGAATTCTTAAAATGAATTAATTGTAGAGGCTATATGTTGGCTTATGCCCCTTTTTTGGTAATCTGGGTGGTAAATATTGAAATGTATTTTCACTCATATAGTAACCTGTATGTATAGGTTAATATATCTTGAATGAAATAAATTTATCATCTCTAATAAGCAGTCTGAGAGCAAAATCCTAGCCGAAATTACTTCTAAGGGGCATGAGACCAAAAATGGATGGCAGTTTGAAATATGACATGATGTCAGTGTCCCTATATCATTCCTAATTATCCAAGGGGTTAAAAGGAATTAAAATGTCAGAAATTAGAATGCCACAAAAAAGGTGAGCAAACATTATCCCCTGTTGGATCACGCAAGCACAGCAATGCAGGGTACTGTACACCTGTTATTTGATTTAATCTTCAAAACCATCTCATGAGGCAGTTATTGCTTTTCATAAAGAGAGGAGAAAACTGAGGCTTAGTGGTTAACTAATTTACTCAAGACCACATTGCTATTAATTAAGGAAGCAGCATCCAAACGTTTATCTATCCCACTTCCAAAATCCATGCTTTCATCTGTAGCTCATGGATGATGGCGTGACCATGCTAAAAGAGAGAGGAGAAATCAGGAAAACCTTTCTGATATATCTGGTATCCCTCAGTGACAGAAGGAATGGCTGAAACATAAAAAGTGTTAGAAGTATTATGCACAAATAGGACGGACTTTGAAAAATGATTAATTATGTAATAACAATACCACCACATATTCTAGAAACATTGTGGAACAAGTGTTAAAAAGGAGAGGTTGAAAACTGATCTTTTAGGCCAGCTGGTGTCAAAAATTTTATACGAGCAATTGGGCTTTTTGTTAAGACATGGTCTTTAATGTCTTAACGTCTGGTTCTAGTGAATATTTTAGCGTTTCTTTTCTTCAATCGAAATGTGATTTGGTGGTAGGAGTTTGCTGGGAGCCTAATCAAATCAACACTTTTGTGTGAGCATCATATGAATGAACAATTATTCAAAAGTTACTGCACCTTGGATATTTAAAGTAGTCTACACCAGAAGGTGTTTTTACTATTTTTCATTATTATCGAAAGGAATAATTTATTATCTCAGGAAGATGGAACTTTTGCCTTCTTGAGAGTGAGTGTGCAGCATTTTATTGGTCTGGTATAGTTTTTGGCAAATTCTAGCTGTTTTATTAATATAGTTTTCTTTCCCTTACTAATACTCAGTTATTTCCAATCAAAACCCAGCAGAAAGACAGACTCTTGTTTCTCTGTCTCTGGAGGTGTGTGTGTGTGTGTGAACATGACATGAGCATGGGAATCATAGCTTTATTACTATACAGGTGACCGAAGTGTCTTAATTTCACAGAAGCTCGGTTTTCTCATCAGTAAAACAGAGATTAAGTGAAGTAACGTAAAAGCACCTTGCATCACCTTATACTTACTCAGTTACGTTTACTCTCATCCTTCCATTTTCTTACCTCTTGTATTTACATTATACTAACATTTCTGGGTTGGGACCAGTTATTTGAATGAGTCATTTTATTTTCCTCAGTTTTGCCCCAATGAATAGGAAACACAGCTTGGGTCAACCCAGTAAGCTGGCCTTCATTCCCAAATCTCATGGGTTCTTGTTTTCTCGGCACATTTTTGAATGTTGCTACATAAAATTGGTGTATCAAAGTCTTTTTGAGAACTACCATAAATATATATAAGAGCAAGAAAACCAAAATTTATTAGATTCTTGCACATAGAAGTTTATATGTTATTGCCTGACTTAATCTTATAAAAAATATGTGAAACAGGTCATTTTAGACCTATTTTGCAAAACAAATTAAGCCTTCAAGGAATTAACTTCCAAAAGACAAATAGCCCATGAGAGGTAGAGCAAAAATTAAACTTTGAGCTCTCTACAACTTCCTTCCTCCAAAATGCGATATGTTCCTTGTTTTTAGAGAACTACTTTTCTAAATGCAAGTGCGTTGTTTGTTACTGAAAATGTTTTCTGGACATGCATTTTGTAAAGGTGGGTTACCCATTGTTCCTATATTGGACACGTGTTTAGAGTAAATTAAACATTTGTGCAAATAAATGTAACCAAAGAGAGAAAATGTTAAACACCATAAGAGAGAGTCAAATAAAATACTTTTTGGTTCAAAGGTGGGCAAGGATATTTCTGGTGGTAGCAGTCAGAAAGTCTTTTTGGTAAGATGACATTTGGATTGGGCTTTAAATAATGGGTAGAATTTATATACGTAAATATAGGAAATTGGGAAGAGTAAAAAGAGGGAAGAGAATGAACAAAAGCTCTTAGATAAGGTGGTAGCTTGTGGATGTTTAATAAACATGGTGAGCAGTGGGTTTTTCTGGCACACAGAGGGCAAGAAATGGACTGATCAAGAAAGGAATGTGAAGTCTTAAACGGTATGTGATAGGTTTGGGAATCTGATAAACACAAGGGTGCCACTGACAGGTTTTGGTCACAGAATTGGCATGATATGATTTAAGAATAATACTAATGGCAATAATTGGAGTAAGGAAGGCCATGATACTCAGGGCTCCTTTGTGATTGTAGTCAAGCAAGCCATTTAGGGGGATATGACAGTAGTCTCAGTGAGAATTAAGTAGTTTTCATAGGGACAGTGGAAAGAGAAAGAGAAAGATGAGGATAATACTAGAATAGGAAAATACTTATAATTTATTAAATGTTGGAGCAGGGAAGAGGAAGGCATCTGAGGTAACACCCACATTTATGTTTTGTTTCATAATCAGAAATGCGGAGGGTACAAAGGAGGAACAGAGGCAGGTTTAAAAGGAAAAATGCTGAACTCTTGTGCGGATTTGTGGAGTTTGAAGAAAAGGTGGAAGCCCCAGGAGGAGATCAATTTTGGGTTGTTAGACCTGTGGTATGTGTTTAGGGAGAAAGGTCATTGTTAGGAATCTTGGTTTGTGAGTGACGTGCATCAAGGAGATTAACGAAGCCATGAGAGAATATGAAATGACTTAAATGACATGAGATTGAAAGACGAGAGAGCACAAGTGGAACATCTATGTTTGTGTGTTGAGATAAAAAGAGGTGGCAAAAAGACCAAACAGCAGCAAATAGAAAGAAAGCACAGAGAGCTTTTCCCCGAAGCCAAACGAAGGGATTTCTAGAAAGAAGAGGGGCCAGCAATGTCAAACATTGTAGGGAAACCCAGGGAGGTGGATAATATGAATGACTTCTCCCCACGTCCTTACTTCTGTACTGCAGAATGAATCTGTTTTCACCTTGCTGACATCATATCATATGCCTTGCATAATTTTCTCTGTCACCGTAGAATTTGGAAAGTTTTCCATTGTGTCAGTTTTACTTGACTCTACTTTTGGAGTCAAAGGATCTCTTGATATCACTCTTTTTGCAAATTGTCGTGTGTATCAGTGTCTTCTGACTATTGTACATAGAGCAAAGATCTTAAAGATTAGAACTTAACACTGACGAAGTTCAATATTTTACATAGATAACATTTTCTCCTGTCATATTATTAAGTATTCTATGACTATTTATTTCCAACTACTTCTTACCAGTATATTCATTTATTGATTCAGAACCAGGGTCAGAAACCTGTGGGATGGGGTTTCTGCCTCAGCTTTTTGAGCTGATGCTTGCTTCTGCAAAACCAAGGCTGGAGAAGCAAAATAAAGACTGATTTTTCTTTATCATCATTCTACCAGGCAAATAGGAATTCCTAGGTTTTCACAACTCTTTTTAAAGCTTTCTTGGACCTGTTTTGACACAGGTCCCATTAAGAATTTCATTATTATAAAACAAATATATTTGTCTGTAAATCATAGTCTCCCATCCCAGTACTAACTAGGCTTAACTTCCCAGATCAGACAAGATTGGGCACGTTCTGGTTGGTATGTCCGTAGACTGTAAATCGTAGTCTCTATCTAGAAACCCTGTAAGTATCACAGTCAGTAGTTCCAAAATACAGTACCTCGTTTTTTCCAACTTGTTCCTTCTAATGAATCTCCCATCTCTGTCAATGGCAGCATCCTCCTTTCACTTACCCAAGCTAGAACCCAGGGAGGTAATTTTTAATCTTCTCTCTACTGCCATCCACTATATTCAATCAATCAGTCCAGAAGGCCTATTAAATATTTTGTCCTGATTAACTCTTCAGTCTGTCAGGTATTTCTACTCTCTTGCCTGTAGTAATTACACCTCACTATTATTCTTTCTAACCACACTGATTGAGCATATTGCTATATGTTGGTTATTCATCAGGTACTAAAGGGAAACACAAGGAAGAATCAGCCCATGACCTCATGAAACTTGCAGTCTGGTGGAGAAGACAGACACCTATTAATCAATGATATTAATATTTGATTATCATAATATAAGTGTTCCATGAGAAAAATACAGAGTACAACAGGGGAGGAAACAAAGGCAGGTTTCTTAAGAAAGAGACTCAAACTGAAAAGCTATGAGTTAGAGAGTGAGCAGGGTTAAAACAAAATGGAGAAGGAAAACATTCAAGGCTAAGGGGATTCTGGAAGCTTTACACTTGAAATGAACTTCACAAGTGGAAGATCTGAAAGTAGGATGGTTGGAGTAAAGTGAGTTGGTGAGGAAGATAATGGGTCAAAGCTAAAGTTGGGCAGAAGCCATGTCATGTAGAGCCCTTAGGTGTGAGGACCACATACATTATAGCTTCAAACACCAAGTATTTTTAAAATTAAGAGGGAAAGGGCATTAAACTGAAGTGTTCTTGGAGAGTTTGGCCATGTAGTCACTCTATGTCAAGCCATGTTAATGATTTTAGGTTTTATCCTAAGAGAAAAGGAAAACCATTGGAGGGTATTAAGTAGAGGTGTGAATTTATCAGATTAATTTCTCAAATGGCATTTTCCTCCTTCACTGTGCCCTCTCTGCCTGCCTTTTGTTGCTTCATTTTATTTCACAACTCTTATCATTACCTGAATTTATGTATTTATTTGTCTGAGTGTTTTACTTAAACTTTACCTCTTTAAATAGGCTCTCTGAGGACAGGGACATTGTTTTATTCTCTGGAGCAATTCCAGCACCTAGAATGGTGCATGACATATAACATGTTTTATAACTTGTTAAATGAATGAATTGGATTGATTTTTCAAGACACTATGGTTATAGTCTGAGTTGATTAGAAAGAGTAAAAGTTGATGACAGGTGGTGGTGGTAGTAACATGTCAGAAGTTGGTAGAAAAACAGAAGGTATACCTAGGATGATGTCATAATTTAGATGTAAGTGGTAAGGAAGAGGATATCTGGTATAAATCATGGGTAAATTTAAAATGCCACTGACTGAAATGCTTGGAGAAGGCGTACAACATAGTGGTGAAGAATGCAGGGGTTCATCCTGATGGCCTGTCTTACGGACACTGTGACCTTGGGAAAGTTGCTTAATTTTTGTATGCCTTGATTCTCTCATCTTTTAAATGGAGAATAAGCTTAGAACCTATTGGATTGGCCATATTGTGGGGATTTAATGAAAGAACATATATAAAGCATTTAGAAGAGGGCCTAGTACATTAAAAAGTACTCAGTAGAAGATAGTGTGGGAAAGAGGAGAGGACAAATGAAAAGTGAGGAGAATCAGTTCAGTTTTATAATTGTTGGTTTTGGTTACCAACATATGGTGAGACAACATCCAAGTGGGGATATGCCAAGATGGCATTTGTAGTAAATGATTTTAGAAATCAGAAGAGAAGCCTGGGTTAGATGAAAACCTGGGAGTCATCTGAATGAGTAATTGGATCTATTAAGGGTATTTAGTACTAAACTCCAGGGGACATAAACACATAATGGAGGTATGGGAGACGACAAGAAGGCCAAGAGAGTTATGGTAAAAGCGAGATGCCAAGAGGAGGCGTAGTGGTGAGCCAGGTCAGTGCTGTGAATCCATCGAAGTTAAGGGCCACACTGCCAGCCTGCTCTTCCCGTCCAGACAGCATGCTGGGGCCACGTTGGTCTTTGTGAACCATGAAGAAGAATCTCATTTCGCTTCCATGGAACATCTTTCAGTTACTCCCCAAGTCATTAAGTTTCCTGTGAAATCTTAGCCTGTCATACAAGGTACTTCACATTCTTATTCAAACATACCTCTCCGTCCTTCTCCTTAAGTGCATCAAAGACGCTGCTTTCTCTTAACTGCAGATTTCATACATGCTGTTCCATCTGCTTTGATAGCTCTTCCACCTGCTGTCTGCAAGGCTAATTATGGGCGGAGCTGTCAAGCAGAGCCCTAGGATGACTTCACTGAGGAAGTGGTGCCCAGAGGGGCCTTTCCTCTACTCTTTTGGAATCTCCTGAATCTCCTTAGGGAAAACCTCACCACACTAGGTTGTATTTGTTCACTGTTTCCTGACCTGCTCTCTTAGGGCACAAGCTCCCTAAGAGAGCACTGTGCCAACAAAGGGAGGGAGAATGGAGCCTTCAAATTCTGTAACTGTTTAACCCTAGGGCATGAGTTTCACTTTAATATTTGGTTTTGAAATAAACTCTGCAGATATTCTCTACTTTTTGAAAAATTTAGACTTTCTTAGATGAACTGAGTAGCTACATTTAAGTATTTAATTTATTTCATATACACTTTAAACCTTATCTTTTCCTGTGGGTCAGAAATGGCATTTAGAACTTCTGTTGAGGAGTAGAGGAAAATCACACCCCCCTTATTTAGGTGCATGACTTCAGGTTTAATACGTAGAACAGTATAATGGCAAAAAGTGATGGTTTTATCTGTGAGCCATGATGCATTAGCTACTCAGTCTAACCAGGATTTTTCCTATTCTGTCCAACGTGACCCACTTTTGGACCAGAATGAATGAAAGCCTGGGTTGTTTTGGTTTTCCCTATACCGGTGTCAAATCCAAATTCTGGGCTCAGAATCTCATCTGAGAATCATCAGAGAATGATGAGTCCTTATCTTTATAATGCTGAGTGCCCATTATGGCTTCAGGGCCCTATGTCTGAAATGGCACATACTGGGTGGTAACATGGTTTGTTATTGTTAATCATGGTAGCTGAGATGAGACTACTGGAAAAAAATATTTTAAAGTGATATCATGTGTTTAGCAGGAAGAAATGGGTGAATCTGTGAACCGTATTTGCTCGGGTTTGTAAATCTTTACCCAACCATTTCATTCATTTATTAAAAAATACACGTTATTAAGTTCGAAGACGAATTCTAGCCATACTGGTGGACAGAAACCTATCTTTCTTGACTCAGGTTTCTTCTATTTTATGTTCCCTGATTTTCGAGACAGTTACTCAACTTCATTCTCACTTCTGAATCTTCAATAAACTGTTTGCTTTTGCTATTTTTCTGTGAAATGGAAGAATGAGAAATTGTGTATAACTTAAGAGATACACACAAAATATACATTGGAAGAAAGATACTTCAAGGCAAATGATCTCAAAATAGTATACTTCCCCATAAAAGTTAGATTTTAAGTTCATGACTTTTTATAAAGAAGTATGATTTTCTTGACTTTATGTACATAAATAAACATATATAACACATATTCAGGTCTGTGTAGTATTTTAGAAATTTGAAAATTTTTTACAATACAATAAATTCTAAAAGATTTGTGGTGGTTTATATACTTGGTCAAAATAGCAATGGATTTATTTTAGAGGTATATGAGGCATACAAGCAAATTACCTAAAACTTCCTTTTTTACATCTACAAAATATTATCAGTGATAGTGGCAGCTGATTTTTTGTAGAAACAACAAAAAATATTTGCCCGATTGAAAAGATACCAGGCAAAATTAGATGTTTGGGGCTAGAATTACTGGTATGGGTTAAGTAAATAATTTTAAAATTGATTAGCATTGCCTAAAAGGCAAAGTCACAGGCTGTGAGGACTTGAATAGGATGTTGACTAGATAATGATGTGAAAAATGGAGGGATATTTATACTTAAACGCAAAATCCCTACAAGAATCCAGCTGCTTGATAACTTACTAGGTGAATTTGTTATTAATACTGTTCCCTAACCACTAATGAGAAATGTTTTTTAAGATTTAAGAGATTGTGTAAATGCTTTGTACCTGAAACTGGTGGAAGTAATTGGTAAACTGCTTAATCAAGTCCCACTTGGAAGTGAATGGGAACTGCAGGGTGGAAAATGTAGGCTGGGTAAGTAACCCAACAAGTCAGCAGAGTTCTCTTTACAGAAAGAAACAAAGATAGCAGTAATTAATGACCCTGACTCTGTGCCAGAAAAGCTTTCTTCTGACAACTCCAACTTAATTAAAACTTAAGACGTTTCAATGGACTCCGAAAGCCCCTGATGGGGTGAACTCTTGCAGACTCGTGAGAAAATTTTGTAAATTAAAGGAAAAGATGTGTGTTACCACTAGTGCCATGACTCTAATCCCTGACAGTCAAAGAGTCTATTTAGCCCAAGCCTTTTCTTTTAATCGGCTCACACCTGCAGCCTTCCTGGCACTTCCTCTGCACCAGAGACGGCAGTTTTTGTGTGTTATGGAAGATCAGATAATAGGAGCTTGCTGTTCCTTTTGTCTTTGTGCACCGTTCATTAGCCTGTGAGTGTTGCAGCGCACTTGATATGCTTGGCTTGCTCCAGAGTAGAGCATCGCCTGAAAGCTTGAGGTGGTGCAACACAGGCTGAAGATGGGTTGGCGGAACAAGTAAGGTTTTTTTGTAATGTGAAAGTGGCTCAAATTAAAACTCACAGTTGATGAGGCAGCCTGAATGGCTGTGGCCTGCTGTTCTTAACACAGCAGAATGACGAGAAACGAGGTTCTGTGCTAGACAGTGCAGATTGGAGACGCAAGGAAATGCGTTGCAAAATAGCCCTTGCTCCTTTTATTGGTGACATTTTGAATGCACTTGAATCAACAAGCATACTGATTCCCAGTAGGTACGGAAAGAGGCGCCCTGTGTTGTAAAGAAAATCGAGTGGTGATTTATTTATTAATAAATACATTGAAGACCGAAATCTTAGAAATGACATTGGTTGCATACCAATTGGGATTAATGGTTACTTGATTTACATGAGAAAAAAAGGAGTTTAATTTCTCCTCCCTCCCCTCCAGAACGTGTTTTAGTGTATTGTAACACCAAATACCAACCCCACACCCTACAGTGCAGTCTCTCTTCCTCTCTCTCCCTCCCTCTCTCTCCTCTCTATCGCCCCCACCTCTCTCTCTCTCTCTCTCTCTCTCTCTCTCACTCACACACACACACACACACACACACACACACACACACACACACACATGCTCTCATGCTTCCTGTGGCCTCAGGCAATCTGGTGGCTAGGACTGGAGAAGGTCAATTCCTGGATTTTCTCGTAC
>JAVSCE010007133.1:45000-60000 GCA_032199065.1 Smutsia gigantea
GGAAAGGACAACACAAGTCTGGTGATTAGCCTGTGTTTTAATTTTCACTGGATTGTATTGGCATTGTGTATACATAATTTGGATGGAAGTTTTTTGACCTATTTATTTTTTATCACGATGCAGCATATGCCTTAAACATAATCAATTCCCTTGGCATCAACCATAAGCTGATTTCCAGTGATATTTAAATGAGTGGCTATAAAATATCTCTACTGGCATTTCCTTACTAGTCAGTGGCTGTTTCAACAGCCTCCAAATACCTATTTAGTAAGGAGTGATCTGCTTGGCAATATAGATTAATAGGAAAGTGTGCACAAGGCTGAGTAAACGTTTTGGGTGGATACAAGCACCTCGGTTCCTAATTAGAAAATTGTGTAAACAGACAGATTTCCAGTAAGAATGTTAGCCTTCGAATGAATTCCATAAAGTATATTGAGTGTAGCTTAACATATTTAATTTCAGACATCACCAACAGTCATCAGATAGGGATTTCAGAAAACAATTTATTCCATTTCAATGGAATTTCCATTTTACTAGCTATAATCTCAAATATGTAAATGGTAGCCAAAGCTGGATATGATGCTTCAGTTAAGAACTTTTTTTTTTTTTTTTTGCCCATTGTTTCTTCTAGCATCTTCTTGCCAAATCTTCTGGAGCGCTTGTAATTTCCTCTGTACAGAGCCCAACAGGCTCATCAGCAGCAGAAGGTAAACATAATAGATGTGAGGAATTTCTGGAGATTTATGAGGTTTAGTTTTTTGAAATGTACACTCTGTCTGGCTATGCTAGTACACAGCCACATGTGGACTCTATGAATTGAAAATGTTATAAATGGGGCATCACTTACCCCTTGTTAAGAATAAGGTTTAGGAACAAAAGATGTTTTCTGTGAGAGTATTTAAGGATTACTAGCTTCTGAACTACAGCAATGCATTAGTGATGAAAAGAAATAATGAATACTTTAAACCTTAAATTTTTATCTTGGAATTTTATGTGGATTCATTTTCCCTTGGTTTAAATATATTAAAATTTTATCTTTCTGTACCTTGTTAAACTTCTCTGCCTTCTATTTATAATGGGGAAAAAAAATGGATATCTGCACAAAACATCCCAACAGTATCAGACGATTTCTAATGAAGACTATTGACACTCCTGACATTTGGCGTGATATACTGCCAAAAAGGAAATTAAAAAGTACAAGCCATTATCCTAAAGCCCATCTGTTTATGAAAATAGTTAATTTCGCATCACTTTGTTGTGAACTAAAACGACCCCTGGTGAAGGACAGGCTATGCCTCGCAAATAATTATGATAGATTCATGGCTTGTTAAAATGATCCTTTAACTTTTTTAGAGACTCTATTAATATTAATATTAGTCTGCTTTTGTGCTATAAGCATCTCAAGCATTAGAGTGCAAGTTATTCTTCTGTGCCAGGAACTTCTCTACATCTTCCTTTTTACAAATATCCAGCTAGAAGAGGCTAGCACAGCATTAGTAGGCGAGCACAGGACCGTGATTTACCAGTGGGGTTGCCGGATGGTCGGGCTTCTAATCGTGGATGTAATTTGTCATGGCCTCACAAAACAGCATCATTTTCAAGGACTTACATAAATGATAGCATGGATCCTATGGAGATAATTATTATTAAGAACATCACTTTCACCTGAATCACCTTCCACAGAGTATTGGAAACAGGAGAAACCTTTATCAAAGGCATGTTTAAATAAAAGCTCATCTGACTTTGGACATGAACAGCGCATCAAGTGTTGTTGCGTCAGGCCTTTAACATCCAAAGAACTTTGCTCATGGTTTTGTTTCTCTTGAATGACAGTGCCTCCAACCATAGCTTAATTGCTAAAATTGAAATGCCAACCATTTGTCTGTAAGCTTTAGAAGAATAACAGGTCTGAGTGTTTTCTTTTTAAAATATTGATTTCTTTGTGTCTCTCCCCATTCACTGTGAGGCTAGACTGAGACTAGGAAGAGCAAATGTTTTATTTTGCTTCATTCTTGTGTAATGTATGTAAAATATGTGTGCACCTTAAAAGCATTATAGTATCTTGGAGAATAACAGTAAAGGTAACATACTTCAAAGCAAGCTGGAAAATAGCCCTCCTTGGAAAGCAACATTTAATTATTAATGAAACCAAGATATTGCCTTGAAATGAGGATAGGCTTTTGTTGAGTTTTGTGATATTTTAAAACAAGGAAAATAATGACTTTTTTTTTCTATAACTCAATTCACCTGGACTTCCAGTCCCCAACATGGTAAATATAAATAAATAAGTTAAAAATCTTAAACAAATTAAGCAGTTTGGTATTTCTCATTTTTTAAAGCTTCGTGTGTATTTCTCATCTGTGGTTATTTGGAAGCAGATTACTGCCTAGCACTTTCCTCTCATCTGTGAAAATAATGTATAGAAGGTGAAGTAATACGATGTTGTTAATGTAGCTTTTTAAAATAATCGGTCTCCTATGCATATAATATTTATGTTATTGTCTGTTCAGGAGCTTCTTTTTTCTAGAACATTTTTGTCTACCAAATTTCTTTCTTTGACAAATGATATTGGATTACCAAGTCACAGCTGCGTATGCCAGTTGATGCATTTTGTAGGATTGATAATTCGTAAAAGCCCAGCACCTTTGGGGGGTTTTCTTCAATATGAGAAAATAAGGCTGCCTGGTGGATTTTTTTCATTTCTGTTATCTAAGTTTTACCAGGTTTGGACTAGTTATTGACTCAGTAAATATATTAAAAAAAAAGTGTTGATATGCTGTCAATATTAATGTAGATGTCAGACCAGCACTGGTCCCTAATGAATGTAAGAGCAAGTATTTTTTACCTTGATACAGAAAGGCAGTCATGTGTGAGATTTAATATACATCCTGGTCTGTCTTGTCATTTCTCCAGCCATGGGTGATGTGCTAATGTGTAGACCACCATTTTCTTTTTCTCCTCACACAATGAAATAGGTACCTTTGAATGACAGTCAAACTCCACTCTGTAGTTATTTTGAGGACAGTTAGAAACACTGCAGGGCCACCTTTAAACTTAAAGTCTTCAACTTATTTAAACAGCCAAGCAACATGTAATTAAAAAAAACAAGCATCCTTTGAAGGTCCATTCTTAAGCATACTGAGAATTATTTTTCCAAAAATAAAAAACATTCTTAAAACATTTTTATTATGTTTAAATGCAATAAAATGCTGAAACAGGCTTGAGTCCCTACTTTTCTCTGAGACTGTCAGCATCTTATCAGAACATGCAATGAATTTCCTAACTGGGTTATCTTATATTCTTTTACTTGATCTGAGTTGGTGTCATTAAATGTCAAAATTCAACGAAATAAAATATGAAATACCTAGCCTATGGTTAATATCAGTTAGATCTCTTCATTTCTAATGGAAATATTTAAATTGGGTACTTCTTATTCTAAGAAATCACTTATAACTTTATTACTGTAAAAAGGGAGTCCAAACCAATATTATTTTTATCAGGACCCAGATATATAATTTTATTTATGTAAGTTTATAATGTAAAGTTATCTCTCCAAAGTAATTTTCTATAGTGAAGAAGTTGTAATGTTCATGAGACTGTACCATAATAAGTCAAATGAATTTTATTTATATGGGGCAGGAACATAGTTAAAAGTCTGTATATTAATGAAAATGGCTTTTGTTAATCTTGATATTTTGAACGTAAGCTTTAAATTGTCTGCAGAAGCTAAAGTGGCACTGTGTAGCATCACTCTTTAATGGAAATTAAAAGCATTGCTAAAATTTTGGCTGCAGATATTTGCTAGCAAATATCACCATAAAAATAATCCCATTGGGAAAGGGAGAAAATTCCCTACATTTAGAGTAAATGTTATAAATTTGCCTTCCTACTTAAGTTTCCTACAAGTGGCTCTTCTTTTCTGAGAGTCATAATATAAAGGCTAAATTGTTACCTTATGTTTTCATTGGGTAGGTTTGTGACCACTGACAGTTATAATTTACAAAAATTACAATGATTATGGACATTAACATACTTGATGGCGGCTATTATTTTTATTTGAAATGCAAAGACTTTCAGTGGATACTGGACATTAAGACCTTGTGTAGAGATGCCAAGTGAGATGGAGGATCTAGACAATTGTTCAAAGAGTTTACACCAAGGTGGCATGTCTTTCTGAGTGATGTTGATAGGTCTGATACAAACGGTTATTTAGCTTGAATTCTCTAGTTTCTTAGTGTAGGTCCTTTGCTACTACACTGGTTATCTATTGCCAGCCAATCAATTCAGATTTTGACTCTGATTTGGTTCATAAGAATGATAGCAAAATAAAATACTTATTTGTTCTTCATGTCCTCAACTCATTTAATTCAGCAACACTATGTTACCAGTACTATTATTATTTTGATGATTACTGTTTTACTGACAAGGAAACTGAGACACAGCTCCATTCTCATAGTAATATAACTGGAATTTGAGAAGCTGTCTGACTCCAGAATCCACACTTAACTCTACTGTGGAAAAAACACTCTACAGGGAAAGAATAGACATTTTGAGACACAACTTGAAAAGCAGAAAGCATTTCCATGATAATCCCATACTGTTTTTCAGTCAGTGGCAAAATTCTGTTTTTCATTCTCTTCTCCTCTTCCTCTATTAGCTATCATTCTCAACTAAGTAAACTCCTGACCACATCCAGGAGAGTTTCATACGGATTCCTGATACGAAGTCAGACACGGGTGACCATGAATTTTACTTTATCAGCATTTTAGATAAAGAGATAATGTGTGCCTATAGCATGTAATTGAGTGGAATTTTTTTAGGATATTTTATTAGCTTCGATAAGATACAAACAATACTAGGTAGTGTGATATAGTAAATAGGACAAACATCAAATGTGTCAAATTTTGCAAGTGTTGCTATTTTAATAGTGATGTCTTTGGAATCCAGAGGGTATACAAGAGTTTGTTTTAAAATATCTCTAATAACTAAATCCCTAAGAAATAAGAAATACATAAAGTAATCATTCCCCAGTTAAGGTTTTATGCAACATACAATAATCATATCCTTGTTACAAAAAGTAAAAAAGGAAAGAAAAATCTGAATAGTTGAGTTCCCGTAGGTGAACATTTTGAGAAGGCATCACTTAACTGCGATTGAAAATCAGAAACCCTGCAGCAAGGCTATGCCGTTGTTCTCACTTTTGAGGGTGGGAGGTTCAGGGCTGTTCATTCACTAGGAATAAAAGTCAAAGCATGACATTTATTGGCAGCAACCGGTCATAGTGTGATGTTGTCATTTTCTAGAAAGATCAAATGACCACTGTATTTATTTGCTATAGGCATATAGTCAAAAATCTGTTAACTCAGGGTTATACAGTATCTTTTCTGGTAAATATGATCACTATGTATAAATATATACTATATACCCATACTACTACTGTAACTGTTTTGTATCATTTTTGAGTCAGCAAAAATTTCATGACTTCTTATTGGCATATTATTGGGTGAGGCCCCAACAAGAAATGTCTCTGTATTCAAAGGGTTTACAGTTGAGGGAGAAGAAACTGTGATGGATGTGATGAAGTGTGGCAATCTGGGTGAAAATGGGGCTATGAGAACCCAGGCAGGGAAGCTAATACATAAATCTGAAACAAAATGGGAGTCATACAGGGTGAGAGAGGCTTGAAATACAGGTAGGGTTTCAGCAGGAGAAGAAGGAAGTGGTTACTTCAGATGAAGTAAAAGTAGATAAGCAAAGGCTCCAACTCTGAAACCCATAGGATGTGTGGGAGAGGTCAGTAGGGCAGTTTGGCTGAAGCAAAGTGTAAAAGACTAGGAAGCAAGACTGGAAAATATGATTGAAAGTATGAGCCAGGCTTAGGAAAAGATAAAGATTGCTAATAATAATGAGGAAGATGTTATTGATAGCAATACCATGATATTCCTTATTTTACAAAAGAGGACATTGAAGGTACTTTCATGCTAAACAGCTTGCCTGAGTTCACACCAGTAGTAACTATCAGAGATTACGGTGGTCTAAGCAGTTTAGAGTCTTATAATTAAGGGAAGACATTAGGTTAGACAGTAACCTTCTTCCTAACCTTCTAGTTAGGAATTCTTACTTCTTCTCTAGTTAGGAAATCTTACTTTTTTCTTGCTTCCTTCCAAAAGTGAACCACATACTCATACCCTTCTCCTGTTTTTCACTTGTGTCACCCACATTTCCAGAAGCACCTCTGATTCTTAACAATTCTTTGGCTCTTTTATAGACAAGCATAGACTTTCCTCAAAACTTGCAACCTGTATGGGTATATATCCTTCAGCAATCTTCTCTAGTAGTTGCCATATCATACAACTTAGCACTAAATTATGTATTGAATTTTATTCCTGATGATTAATTTCTCTGTTCTAGTCTTGCCTCTCTGCTCTCAGTCTAGATTCCAGTATCTTTGAATATGTCTCCTACTTCTAAAATATCTTCCATGGTATCCGATTTATAGTAAGGACTCTGCTGGATTAACACTAATGGTTTCTGGGTTAGTTCTGGTCAGGTTAGCTTTGAACACGAAATGCTGCTTTGGGGTATATGGAGATATATGACAGCTGACCAGTTGAAAGCTGAAGTTCTCTCAAATCAATGCTGTCCAAAGATCTATATAATATCATATTAAATAATCTCATTTTGTTACCAAGAGCCAAATTTTTGGTTCTTTGTATACAAAGGAAAAAATAAAATATTCACTGTGAGGTTCTGGGGTTTGGACCGAGCTAAGTAAATTTAAATTTGTGCTTTTTATTTTTTGATTAAACTGACCAGATTATTTTAGCAAGTGAGCAACACTGACTTGGGGATTAAATCAGATATCCCAATAAAAGAATTCATGAAAAAATTTATTTCAAACCAGTGTGTTGTTTTGTATTCCGGAGAATTTATGACCAAAGTATTTATTTATCATTATGTGGGTTGACAAAGAAATCAGCTAGTTCAATATTAAGTGACTCCCATTATTGCATAGCTGTTGGCTCGCATTAGACTAAACTGACACAGGATTGTAAAAGTCCTCAAAAGAGCAATCAAATGTTTGGCCAAAATCCACTCCTGGATGAGTAGGAATGAATACAAAGAGTGCACCAACAGACTGTTTTGACTATCTACAAGATGGTAAACAAACATTTTGGCTAAATCCCGTCTTTTGATTATGACATAATAGAGCAATTTGAAAGAAACATTTGTATGAAGTGCTCTAATGGGGAATCATAGAGCAAAATTACCAAGGATAATGAGTGATCCTTAGACTATATATCTGTGTTGTGCAAAAACAATATTTTGTCAGGAAATAAACATGTGCATATCATGGTAGGCAATTGTTTTTAGTTTCCTGCATTAATAAAGATAACTAACGGACTGCAGAATCTCATTTTCACTTGGTGCTGTGAAAACAGTACATTTAGCCTTTAACCAGTTTAAATTGATTTCTACAGTCAAAGTAAGCATTTCAGGACCAATGTAGATCTATGGGTCAGAAACATCTACTTTATTCATCTTCATTAATCAAATTAGATAATTACCAAATCTCCATTTCAATTTGTGTATTTGAGATCTGAATTATCTTCATTTGTTTGTGTAGGGTTTTAAAAGTTTAATTTCTATGCTATTAATGGAACTGAAAATAGTGTTACATTATTTTAGAAATAATAGACTGTTCCATTAGTGTCTGTGTAACCTGTCGTATAAATATGTAAATATATGTGCATATGCGTTTAGAAAAACAATTTTTCAAATTCTAATTCACAACTGCATCTTCTGAGACATTACAGTTTATTATGTAAATAAACATTTGGATTTCACTTAAAATGTATAATACTTGCTTAACTATGTTTCAGATTTGATTTCATATGACATGCCAGCAATTTCTCAAACATTCTCTTCCTCATTACTATATAATTTATGTCAAAATATGTGAGTTGTTCTACTGATATATATCTATGTTTTGCATATTGACAAATCTGGAAAAGTTGTTCTCTATATCTGGATGTATTTTTTACAAATTATTATATATAATTAGGTGATTGAGAAAGTAAAGTTTACAATAAATATTGTCTAAGACTTTATAGTAATAATTTATTCATTGCTTCTCTGTGTCAGGCATTGTGATGTGCTTTAAATGTATTAACTCATTTAACTTCATCACAGACAAATTGAGGGGGATATTATTACTATCTCTGATTTTCATCCTAGGAAAGAGAATCACAGGTATTAACCAATCAGACAAAGTCACACAGTGGGAAATGATGGAGCTAGGCTTTTCATCCAAAATGACTCCTGCATTCTTGTTATCAAGTGTCACAATAGTGAATTTTTATTAAAAAGTGATATGATGGAAAGGTTAACAACCCAAAGTATTGAACTGTTAAATTAAAAAAAAAAATTAAGGTCTTCATTGAAAAACATTGCATTTTTCCCAAAATGTTCCACATAAGGAAATATTAGCTTGAGGTAAAACTTTGATACTAAATTTTAAAACTAAAGCATTGGCAATATTTAATGGACAGCAATAATGAATGAAGGTCGGTCTTCTATAAAAGAAATCCATCTCTGGTTTCAAGTTTTGAGAACTTGGGCAAATATCTTTAGTTACCTTTTTTTTGGCCAATTGGTTTTTTGTTATGTTTTGTTTTGTTTTTTAATGTAAAGGACAGCCCCATTTTAAATTCAGCAGCATAATTCCCAAGTTGGAATAATTCAGTTACAGAAGCTTGCTACCTTTAGGTTCCCAGGGGCAAAGTTTGCATTTCCGTCCAGTCTCCTGTGAGCACAGAAGGATGGATTACTGGGGTCTGACTTGGTTGAGTAACAGCCACTCAACCAGAGAAGAATTTTTAAAGGGGCCAGGAGGCCTTCGCCTTGCAGTTTTCTTTTGGGTTGACTCTTTCATACTAAAATTTCTAAAACAAAAATTTTCAGGCAAGTTTCTTTGCTTAACATTTTTATTCCAATTTGCTAAAAAGACAGAAACAGATTGAGAACATGTCTGCTTAAAAGCCTCACAAAATATTCCCCATATTCTCTTTGAGCAAAAATAAGTCTTTTTCTTGCTATTTGTTGGGATATTTTTCAGTCAGCTAGGTATTTGAATACCAAGAGTTATGAGAATCTTTCTTTATAAATTCTCCCTTCTTTTTACATCTTTTGTACAGATCACCTTGGACTGTTGAATCCATCCACTGTGGGTGTCGATTGCACACCTTCACAGCTTATGTGGCTTCAAACATGAGCTGTTTCAAAGATAATGATCAGTTCCATGTATTTAAGTAAACTTGAGGGGGAAAAAAAACTGTCATTCTTGTGTTTTTAAGTAGAAGATTTGGGTTCTAATGTAGAAAACTATTTATATACATGTAAACATTTGTATAGGGCTTGATGACATATTTATAAATAATATTACCACCATAGCATCATAACAAATTTGCAGGTATATTTTTATGACTTCAGATATTTTCACTTTATTTCAAGGTAGAGACATTTAATTCTTTGTCTAAAGTTATTTAAGGAAGACAGAGTGGCAGGGTAAGGAAGAAAAATCACTTCACTATAGAAAACAGGATTTTAATCTCTGTCTTACTATTAACTGGGGAAAATTATCTAACAACTCAATGATTCTTTTTATCAGAATTATCTCTAACTTCTATGATATAATATCTAGCTTTTAACTATATAGCCATTGGAGCTTTTAAATCCACACATGTAAATTTCAAATTTGAATAGTAGTTTTTCAAGAGATCTTGGGACTTGGTTAGGAAGGTGACTACATTATATATTTATTCAGAAGTTTCTAGAATCAGCTACAAATACTTCTAAAACTCAGTGCTATGTGGCCAAAGCTGTGGTCCAGCTTCTGCAGTTCCATCGTGAACAGTGATTCTATAATGTAATGACAACAAGAAACCCTGAGATAAATACGATGTCAATTCATGACATGCAGGCATGTCACTGAGGGGAAGGAGCATAGGAAGAGAGCCAGGGTGGATTGGATTAATGCCTACAGACTTTACATTTTCTAAGTAATTAGTAAGCTGTGCAGATGTCTATTAAAAGTAACTGACAATAAATCTTGGGTTCCCTTTCAAATATTTCTTGCATTTCTTAAGTTCCATGTCTTCAGGGGCAAAAGAAAATGACTCCAAGATTAATTACCCCAATGGCTTATTTCCAACAAGAAATTTAACAGAGTGTTCTCTTTATTTGAATTATTATTTGTGTTATTATTAATACAGCCACCAACACAGATTATGGTTAAATCATTCTGAAAGACCAAGATATGTTTCTTGGAGAAAAAGAAGGTCCAACACAGAGAGCTCCACAAGTGAACAGTTGTTTGGTTTGTGGGCAGTCTTCTGTCCCAGGGTGTGCCTGATGCAGATTTTAGGGGCACTGAAGTCGCAACGAGGTACCCAGGAGTAACTTCAGTGGAGTAACTAATTGCAGGTAAACTTAGCCACAGAGTGACATTTCTCCAGCTTCTCTATCCGCTCTTTTTTGACACCCCTGCCATTAACTGTCATTTTCCTTTAAATATACGGTGAATCTGAAAGGCCAGCTCTACATCACATCATTTCAGATTAGGGGCAGTTCCTTCGAGTTGAGCACTGTGTAGGTGTCAGAAAGGAGTCCCTGACCTCTCTGGAAGCACATTGCTGCGGGGCCTTAATTAGCGCTGACTCCAGCCATTACTGAAGAGAGCACAAAGGAGAACACATCATTTTTCTACTTGGGAAGTTAGTGTCTGACCTAATAATTTGTCCGGACTCACAGGACACTGTAACCACAGAATAACAATGGGCATTATTCCACTGCTCCCACCTCATGTGAGGCACAGAAGGAGAAGGAATTAACAGGTGCCACCCAGGGCCACGTTAGAGCTTCCTCTGCCTTTTATTAGGGGTGAACTGGTGATTGCCTTACAAAAAAGTGGTGGGCATATAGATTTTTCAAATATATCTACTTAAAATTATTTTCAATCACTCAGTGTGTGCCTGTTGTTTGTGTATTTGGTGATGTGTGAAATAATTTTTTAAGGCAAGTTTTCTTACTGCAAGAACAGTATTTCAAAGTGAAATAAAGTATTTTGATATTAAAAATCTCAAGGTGATTTTAAATTGTAAACAGGGTCACGTCTTCATTGCAAATGCATATCTTTAAAAAATAGACTCATTTTAAGAAACATACATAGTTTTGCTCTTGGCCTTTTCTAAACACAGCAGATGAACTTATGGAGGCATAATGGTCACTGCAAAAATTACTTCTCTTAATCCACTTTGTCTAGGATCAGAAACCGTAAAACACTATTTTAATATGTTTGCCATTTCTGGGGGACTCATTTAAGAATCCCCATGTAAGAAGACTATTAAAAGGAGGTGGCCTTATAGTTTCATTTTTATCCTGTATCCTTCCCTTCCCTTTTCTCTTTTCTTTCCTTCCTTCTTTCATCTTTAAACAATAATTTTGGTGGTGACGTTATCATCATCACTACTGAAGAATCAAGTTCACACTCAACAAATAAGAAAAATAAATAAGGTGGAAAACAGGGATGATACTTATGAGTACATAAGACTATTTTGGTGATGAAATCTCTTTGAAGTGATTATGCACTCCACTTAAAATCGAATAGGAAAACCTAACCTGATACCCACTGGAGCCTTCTTTCCTGAGTCATAAACACAACCAACATTTTAAGGTCTTATCTTAACAGAATTCTTTCCTCTATTTTACTGATGTCTCTGTTACTTCTATTAAAAATGAAACATATCAAAGGTTTAAGTCTCTGCTGTAAATATTTACATGGAACTGAAGTTGGCATGGAAAGACCCCAGTTTAAGCACTTCTTTCATTAATTTTAATAGTAATTTTTTGAGCTGCATATCCTTTTGCACTGCTGTAGCTGGAAGGTTAGCGTATTCTGCCATGATAGACGATAAATACATGTTATTTTCAAATTTTCGGCTGATAATATACAAAGAGTTTTTGTTGCTGTCGCTGTGTAGGCAGGTTTTGTGTCAGATTCCATCCTCAGAAGAGGTCCCCATACCTTTTGCAAGTCAGACTCTTCTCATATACAGAGGCTAAGAAAGTGCTTCCTTCACACATGACCGCCAGTTTTTCCCACTGCACGGCAGTATATCTCCCTGTTAAATTACAAAGTTTGGCCCTTAGAACACACAAATAGTGATGATATCAGTGCAATAAATTTCTCTATATATTCCAGATAATAAAACCAAACTGGACAAGTATTTTACATAGGAGACCATGATTGTTCCCTCTTGTTAGCTTGAACAGTCCCCCCCTATTTTTTTAGAACCAAATCTCTGGGGCAATGTAAGTATAAAGTCACCCACTCAGAAATAAATGTAGATTTGTAGTTCTACTTAAAGGTAGTATTTTATGTGAGTATATAATGAGCAAAAAAAAAAATTCTCCCAACTCCTTCAAATTTTCTTAAAATGGAAAGAGATGGAGAAAGCTGCTGGCCTGCCATTCTTCCTCTTCAGTGGACACATCAAGCCTGTCCCTAGTTAAAGCCAGGATGGTAGACTTTTTCCCGAGCATATTGCCTCTGGCCCAGCTGTCAGCCTGCTAGGAGACACCCAAGTACTAAGCAGCTTCCTCCTCTGCCAGCAATCATAGACTCAGGAATGGAAGTCAGGATGCAGCCCAGCTGTTCAGTCATCATCCTCTGTGATTGCACCTGCTAATAGAAGAGCAAATTATTAAATGGAAATCAGTGCCAGTCTGAGTATGGAAAATAAACTCTTCCTTTCATGTGCCAATGTAGAAAAAAAAGTAAAATAGCTGCCACAGGAAAGTACTGTTCATTTTAGGCATTCTAGATCTGCACAACTAAAATAATTCAGTGATTTGAATATGTCCTGGTCACTGCGTTCCAAGTCCCCCCAGGTTGTTTAACCTTTTCTTGTTTTGTTAATTTTAAAGAGTAGTGCTTGGTTTTCATGGTATACACACCAAGGGCTAGTCCGAGTACCATCGTAAGAACTGATAAAACTGAATGTTCCATTGCAAACATTGAAACTTTTAGTCAAGGACGAATTCAAAGGCTGGGCTGTGGAATGGGTAAGGTTTTTCCGTGGGGGCTTGAAGCAGGAGATAAATATTAATTTACAGAGAGGGTGTTTGGAAATGATTGTGGAATCATCAAAATCTGGAAACCTAAATTTTAAAGGTAAGGTAGAATAGGCAAGCACATCGACTGACTTGAGTGGAAAGCTTATATCAGGAAATAATGAAAACTATCTTGGAAAGTAGAGAGATTTTTATAGAAATTAGATCACTTTAGATGAGACATAGCTAAATATTGCATACATATTATATTTATAGAACTACATCATATCATAGTAGAGAAAACATAGCTGATCTTTACTTATGTGTATATACACGTATGTATTAACACTTAATATGAATTGGGTGTTTTTTTCCCACTTTAGTATAACTTTAAGTAAGTTCATTTTCTAGAACAGTCTGCAGTGTAACAATAAAATCTGAAATTTTGGTCCTTTTTTATAGACAGCCCCTATCTCAGGGGCTTTCAAATGTATGCCAGGATTTGTCTTGTATTCTGAATTCCCATGATTCCCATACTTTTAGCTGGGCTTCAGGGTGGTGAAGATGACCAACAGCACAGTTAGACAAACACACCATAATACTTCAGTAGTTAAGTGCTGCCTGGAAGAACTAGAACCAACCCTAATTGTCTAACCACACTACCCTGGAGAGTTTAAAAACCAGAGCTCTGGGTAGATCTGAAGACTTAAAAGTGTCCGATTTTTTATTGGTAACTTTTCAAAGAAGAGTTATTGCCATTCCTCCTGATAATGTTTCCATAACTAGGGAGCGAAAGGGTAGACTGTTTTACCACACTGAAAAGCATTATATAGAGGGTTTTTTCTGTTTTTTCTTTCTCCCATTTTCTGATTTCTTTTCCTACCCATCTTTTTCTTACAACTCCCTGCATTGATTCACTGAGTGATTTCTAATAAAGCTAATATTTCCCACATATAGGCAATGTGTGACTCTATCTTGATAACATTGGGACATAAACTTGAGTCTCCTCTAATTTAAAGTAGTCACATCTAGGACTGTTTCATGAAAGGCAGCAACCAGAAGCACCATGACCACTTCCTCTCTACCTCTTAGGCAGGTGCCAAGAGATCATCCAGGCCAATTATTTTTGTCATATATTCAATCCCTCTGTGTCTTCTGAATATGGCTTGTCCTGGGAGCAGTATCAGTGGTTTTATACAATTTGCTCAGGTCTGGGAATTGAAAACTTACACTGTTGGGCCTAATGTATGAATTTGGAAATGAATTTTTCCAAAGACAGTGTTATGATTTCTTTAGAATATTATTGATCTCTCTGAGAAACAGGCTTTTTTAGAAAACCGTCAATAAACCTAAAATGGGACACCATTTATGTAAACATGAGATTATGACAAACAATCCAGAATCTATCTGGTATGCAAAATAAACATCAAGCTCCTGTTCTACACTTGGGCCTCAGTACTGGGTTTTCAATAGCATCGTGGGAAAAGATGGCAGATGAGCAACTCCCATGTATATGTCATAATCTCAGTGTTTGTTTTTGTCTGTGAGTAATGTATTTTCTCGACACGACAGATTAGTTTTAAGAAACATCTAGTTTTAAACAATATTTAGCCAGCCTTTTTACTTACTTTAATCAACTTGTTCTGCTGAACAAGGTGTGGAATTGAGAGCTGCTATTGATTGGATAGAGCATTACCTAATCTTCACTAAATGTAGGAAGCTTTTCAGATTTAGAAAGGTGGCAGAAAATGTCTAGTAATGATGCTGCTGGGAATTCAAGCTCAATACTGTGGTCAGTGTAAAAGTGATGTAACTATAAGAGGTATTTTATTATAAGCCTGTCGGTTTTACTAAATGTTTGACCTGGTATTATTTGTGGAGTTTGTG
>JAVSCE010007133.1:65000-120000 GCA_032199065.1 Smutsia gigantea
ATACCTTTATTAGGTAAGAGAAAATAATTAGAAACTCTTTATATCTACCGGTACTTATTTAGACTTGAGGTCCTAGACCACAGGGCAAAGCCAGAGAAAGCTTTTGTATGCTTTTGTGGCTTTGAGACTGAAGAGTCTGATATTTTCTGTGATACCACGTTTTTCACTAATTCCTGTCAGCACACTTGAGCTGTTGACCAACAGTAAGCAATATTCATTTAACTGTAAAGGCACAAATTTACTTCAAAATACTTATGAGTAAGGGAAATTCCTCTGTCTAGCACTGAGGCAAAAATCCAGACTTTTCTTTTTGGAAGGATGTGAATCAATATTTGTGCTTGTGTGTGTGTGTGTGTGTGTGTGTGTGTGTGCGTGTGCACACACACGCATGCATGTGCACATACCCATTGGAGTGGAGTGCAGATGGTCAGAGGTGTATTCAGAAGTCCATTTCACATTTAAAAATGAGATAAAAATTTTTTTGAATTAAAATAGCGAGGGCTTTTTTATCTTTTTGAATACAGATGTACAATTAAGGTAACTACACTTCTTTGAAAATAGTTACTTATACCAATTGTTCCTTGTTGGACCCCAAATAAGCATTTTTTTTTTTTTGGTAGAGTGTTAATCGTGGTCCAGAGGTGACTTTTAGAGAAGGATAACAAAGTAGTTAATGTTATCAAGATGTTCAGTGTCTGTGTCTACCGTTAGCCGGGTTTCAACTAAAAAGTATACGATTGTCCACTCATCTTTATCCTTTTTTAGTTTGGGAAATATTTGATTTACCATATACTACAACTTCAGAGCTGAAAGTCAACATAGAGAAGAAAAATAAACAAGAATCCTATAAGTATAAATCCTAAATAATTCAAAATATCTTTGCCCCCTTATGTTTCTTTTTCAAAACTCATTTTGACAACATACCAATGAAAAGTTAGTGTGCCCTTTCTATGGAGAAACAAATGACAATATATATTTTATATTCATGTTATAACTACACAAAACTGATTTACACCAGATTTACAAGTACTTCTGTTGTAACGTTTGCTCATAATTCATATTTAGAATTTTTGCTTTTAAGCCCAGGAGGCTTTTAAATGTCTGAAAAAATACTCAAATCAGAATGAGGCAAGGAATCCGAGATGGTTTTTCTTTGATGTTTCCAAAATATTAGAAAATATTCAACTGCCTTATTCATGCCATGATAAAATATTATTTCATGAAAGGCAGGCTATAGTAGTGTAAAGTCATGATTGATTTAACATCAGGTAATTTGTGAAGTTATGAAACTAATGGAAGCAACATGGGTAAGGAAATCAAAGCTTTTTCACTGTAGGGTTGAATGCAACTCAGTGCCCCAATTTCGCTTTTTAAGTATAAATCTTTTAATTTGTAATTTAAAAACTGTATATGACAATGTGTAATTAGTGATGATGTTAGGGTTGCTGTTAAGAGAGGAATTTGAATTGTAAAGATATTTCATTTTAAAGCTAGGAGTCCCAAACTTCTAAGGAACCAAAGCTTTCAGTGAGTAACATAAATACCAGGAAAGAAATACTTCCATTTAAAACAAATTACCCTTCTTGAATCAATAGACAAATCCATATCCTGAAGAAAAGAAGAAAAAAAAATTAGCATGTTCATTGGCTTTGCAAACATTTGCCATGAAAAAGGAAACCTGAGTCTTCAGAATTTGCCCTGGCCAGGCAAAAGCAAGCCATGCACATGGAAACTTCCCAAGTGCAGTTCATTAACATGGGAAAGAGAAATTAATTAATTATGTTTGTTGATTTGCGGTTACTTTTAAATATTTATTTATTTAATCAGTCCACTGCGAGGTTTAAAGTCGGATTAGGTGAGGTGAGAGGTCACGGAGAAATTCCACAGCTGCATTTGTCCCCCGCCCTGTCCGGTGAGGGCTGGAAAGTGAACTGTGGCTGTGTTGTTCACTCACATTGGCAGATCGAAGCCCAGCTCAATAGCATTAAACTAGCCCCCATTTGAGAGATTTGTCTTACAAAACCCTGAAAACTGTTCCGAACATGCATACATTGATTTTGTTTCTGGCATCTCCTGAGCTTTGATGAAAAGGCAGTCTCCACCTGCAGGTGAGAGGGGTTTACCTCTTCAATATTAAAAAGAGAAGATTAAGGATTTCTGTTCTACTAAAGCTGAACTAATCAGTGGCCCGCAAGGGTAAGATAGTAGGTCTCCTGCTTAACGCCGCTTATTTTCTGTATTTGAGCAAGAAGTTAAAAATGCCTCGTGTGACCTCTGATGTGGTATAACTTACCACTTTTACATTTTGCACAATTAATCAAATGGCGTTTGGCACATGACCAAATTTGTTTCCCATATTTTATAGGAGATAGGTACTGACTTTATTAAGGGACATTCACTTCAGTTATAATACTGAAAATGAAGATGTTGTAAAGGATGAAGGAAAAAACATCTAAAGAAAATCAGATCATGATAGACTATCAATTTGGTATTCACTGAAGATATACAGCCATTCTGTATTTCTGATATGAACTGTAAGGCTACTGCTTCCATTATGGTAGAAAAAAATGATTTTCATAAATGCCTGGGTTTTTTTTCTCTTCAGAATAAGAATTATCATTTGAGCTCAGCAGAGAATACTTGGCACTTGTCCTTGGCATGAACAATACTTACTTTTTTTTTTCCCTATTCAAAGATTACATGCAACTTTACTCTCTTTAAAAAAAAAATGAGAGGATTACAGTGTCCTTAGATAGTTTGCACACATCATTTCTCAGCAGGGAATTCCAGAAGGAAATGAATGCACCTCTCCTACAAGAGAACAATTTTACACCCTGTAGCACTAATTCCTGTACTTATTTGTGTCCATCTTAGCCACGATTTGGGTAAAGTGATATGAAACCTTTCTGAAATTATGGTGTAAGTAAGCCTTTAGGGGGAAAGAAAAGGTTTAAATAGACTAACCATGCTGTGAGATTTCATATATTGTAAGATACCTGAAAATGTAACAGATTCATCTAGAATCAAGTCTTATTAACCATGTCTTTGATCTATTGTAAAACATACACACATAATCATGATCCTGAAATAAGCACTGCAGTGGCAGATCAAGCTGGATAAGAGAATTTCAGAAATTAGATCACACTCATTTTCCATCATTTATAGGAACCGCTTGGTTTGCCTTTGAGGCATATGTCACCTGCACTTCCCCATGACTCACTCAGCATAGCTTGTCATCTCCTGAAAGATCTACCTTTCTATCACCGTTAAATTGCAACGTCCCACTCAAATAGCATGTAGTGTGATCGTCCAAAAGACAAGACTCTTAGCTCCAAACTATTTAATGTCTTATGTCATTAAGATGATAATGAGTGAATGCAGGAAAAAATGAGATGGTCATATGAAATTCCTGGGATCTGACCCATGAACTGTAAGTGTAGACTCAGTGTTCTTCTCATTGAAGAAGTCAGCATTCCCCAAGGTCTGCTGTGAGAATGGTGTATTAAATTAGTTTGGGTTATAGATAAAATAAGATTAACAATCCAGAGAAAAATCTTAGCAAACAATTTTTTAGCATATCTAATGGATGGTTGAGGTGATAATAATTTATTTTATAGATCCGAACAGATATTTTAGCTCCGTCCACCAAACAGGTGTATTAATTAGTTGTGGGTTTTATTAATAGTATAACTGGCAGTTTTAGCTTTAAGATGTTGAAAGAACTCAAATTTTAATTGTTTTTTTTAACATGCATTTATGGCTTAAATCATAAAATATTTTTTTCTACAGTCATATTCAAGTGGATCCAGAGCTCTGAGAGACAGAGTTGACGTATGGGGTAAAAGACAAGCCATTTTTTTCTCTTACAAGCCAATTCATAAAGTTGCCTTTTTCACTTCTTTGATCTGATAAGGAAGTGTTAAATCAAAATGAATCCCCTATTCGGGAGGCACCTTGGGACTGAGCAGTGCCTAAGCCAATTGTTATTCCCCCTGGGCATTCAGACAGGGAACTACAAGTCTCTCTCTGCAGATCAGAGAGGAGCCTTGACAGGCATCCCAAGCCACCTGCTATCACTTAATTAGCATCATCATCTGATTTCTAGTTGGAATGACGATGTCTTGCACTTTTTAGTAAATGTAATCACCATAATATATCACAAATTATGTTATACCGATATTATATGATTAAACTATTTGAGGAGGGGTTTCTTGTATCTCAGTGTTTGTGTCTCTGATTTTTCACTTCCATCCATTCCAATGTTTCTTACAAGCTCAGAGCAAACCTGAAGATATAACTGGTGTAGCAGAACCGCCATAGACTTGTACACAAAGCAGGAAACTAAGGGCTAATCTTTGAAATTATTGAAAACATATTCTGTGTCCATAGCAGATATTATGAGAGGATGATGATTAACTCTAAGTGTAACGGTAATTAAAAATAGGTCCTGTACAAATGGAATTAAATTGATTGTTCTGTCTCACAAGGAATTATATGTCAGTAAATGAATACGGGGTTTCCGTTTGGGATAGCTTCTTTCTGGTACAGATAGCTCTACACAGTGAAGGATATGAGAAAGAGATCAATGGGCTGTAGGAAATGTAGTGTCATCTAGGGACATTATCATCTTTAAACCAAAAAGAACACCTATCGTTCTGAATTCCTGAAAAAGAGGAGCACTGCCACACATATTACAACAATCAAGGTTGCCGGAGACTCAGCCCTGTTAAGATGTCATGCCCTGTGGAGATCATTCGGTTTCATTTTTCTGATATAATATTAGAAATTGTAGTAAAGGGTTTATGATCAATGCCCTCCTCTGTATCCAGAATTCCCCTTCAGTGGCAATAAAAGTACAAAAATAGATGGATAGTTAATGTTTCAGAATGCATGGATATATTTTTTTGAACTATGCATTGTTAATGTATTTATCCATTTTATATTATGGCTTAATTTCCTATGTCAGTTTTATTTGCATTAAGACCCTCATTCAAATAAATTATAAAATGTAATAACTTGCAAATTATCAAAATAACACAGCATAACTTAGGATGATTTCCTTGCAATTCCATTGAATAAATAGGGCCTTAAACACACATATACAGTATTTCCAATGGGAAATACAATTACTGTCTCTTAAAAATTCTCTAAATGGTATTTTTAGCTGCCACTGATTATAATATAACCAGCATATGCAAGTCAGTGATCTTGTTAGTCAATAGAAGCCAATAAAGCTTTTACTAGTCAATTGTTTAAAGGTTTTGTATACACAGTTTCACAACAGAAAATGTGCCATATCTAAACCACTTGCTTTGAAAAACAGCCCCTTAAAAGGCTTCTTTTTCTAATAATAACCCAAATAATCTAAACAGTCTTCCTTTCATAACACTAAAAGAAAAAAATAGAAAAGGCAGTGTAAGGTTGACTTACCTTTTCCTATATCTTTTAATTCTGTTTAAATTTCTATCCTTTCTTTGTGTTGTTTTGCGCATTCCTGCATCTTGCAGTGTTGTACAGTGCGAAGACCTAGTAAGCGAGTTAAAGGCTGATGACGCTAACGAATCCCAGCGCAAATGACTGAATCGATAGGAAACCAGCCACTGCTGTTAAAGTGTATCGATAAATGTACCTTTATTTTCTCTTGAATGGATAAGTGTCGCAGTTAAGAGTCCTATGGATCTCTTAATTGAAAGTTAATTTTAAATCAATAATGTGAGTCATTTAAATATTGATTGGCCCTTTCTACACGAATTGTTAGCTGATTTTTTTTTTTGCAACAACTTTGTTTAAATGCAATCAATAGCCCACAATCAGTATGTTCTATAAAAAATTGACAGATGTTCCCAAAATGCCTGCTGGGCATATTCTTATCTGTTTACATATGCAGCAAAGATATTTCAGTCCTTTCACACAGACATAGATAGTTGCAACTCCAGGAATCACACACATACACACACCCCTTGTTTTCCTAAATATCACAATTGTTTTCTCTGTTACATTTAGCCTCTTATCCCTGGCATCTTCATCTTTCATGTACATCTCCAACGGTTTGAAATCAAGAGATCATCTGATATCATTGGCACAGGAACCATTCCACTCAAACATCTCTGTGAGTGCAATTTGAAAACGAAAGCAGTGTTATAAACCCATAAAAACTAAAAGACATTTGGAGATAGGTGTCTTTGGTACCTTTATGTCGTAATACATTTGTGACATTGCTTGAATAAAAAAACTTCTAAATAAAATATTCTTGGCTGTGTGAACATGTATATCAAGAACAAGGCTACCAAGTGCTTTTAATTCGTAGCTTCCCTTAGACAAATAGCTATGCTTTTTTCCTTTCAAATTGACAAAGAGAGCAGGCAAGTTAAAATAATACAAATTGTATTACATGAAATTCATCTTCATTAACTTAATAAAGTAAACTAAGGCACTTGTAGCTTTCAGCATATCAGCAAATATGAACGTTGTATTCATAGATTTCTATGCAGCCTTTGGTATTTGCCTGAAAAATAGTCTAAAAATTGTTCAGCCGTCACCAGCACCCCTATCCCAAAAGGGTTCATTTTGAACAGGACTCCTAATAACAGTCTAATACATTTGTGAGGCCACTAACTGAGGTGCAAGGCTTTGACTTGTTTCTCTTTTTAAATCTACATGTATGAAAATTAACATTTATTAACAAATGCTCTTTCGAGTCAGAAAGGAATGAAGTTAGTAATTTACAAAATAAAATATATGAACAGTAGAGTGTTACAGTATCTTACAGCTTTTGTGTGCGTTTAGTGATATCAGCTAATACAAAATGACCCAAAGTTAACTTATGGTGTTCCACTGACTGATATTTCACCAAAAAGTAAAAATATACCATGGTTATATTTTTATTTTGAAGGCTTGGTCAAAATGCAAGCCCTACCATTAACTTACATCAATATAAGTGATAAAAGTGAAAATAATATTATTTCATTCCCCACCACACACACACACACACACACTGCTTGTTGAAGGTTAAAAAACACAATGTAAAGAGTAAGCCAAGTTGGGAGCTTAAGTTGTGATGCCACATGTAACTTTAACTTTCTGCTGTTGGGAAGAACTCTTTCAACCATTCTGCAGACCCACCCTTCTTCGATCTTGTTTTTGTCCTCTTAACACACCATCTCAGAACTCATCCCATTCCATTTTCAGTGTCAGAGAAGCTCTATCAACAGGGAAGATTTTCAAGGAAATGGTGGGGTATCGTTAGCCCATATGCATGTGAGTTCAGCAGGCGAAGATGCTGCTTCAGGATCATGCCTTACGATGTGACTGATAGCTCTTATTTGTCTGATAGAGCTGGCCAGGGAAATAGAGCTACAGCTGCTTACTTCATTAGGTCCTCTCATTGATTGAACCCCGCTGAAGTGATGCAGCAGGCTCCTCAGATAACTGCTGGTAATAGAACAAAATGAATTCTTATCACAGAGATTGGAAAGGCCATTAACCCTGGCCTCCAATGCTTTTCAGAGGTCACAGACAGGAAGCCAAGCGGTGACTGGGAAAACTGTTTTCTGTCTAACTACAGGTCACGGTAGAAGGGTGTGTGTGACTTTTTTACCCTTCGGCTTCTGAATGGATGAAACCGTTATACTGGCAGATGTTAATAATCAGCTGTAAATAAATATTGGAACCAGAGAAGAAAAATGAGAAAGTACAGGAATTTATTTCACTAAATATTTAATAAAAGAACAATTGTTAATGCAATATTTACTGCCAGTGCTGGTATAGATTTAAAACTAAGACTTTTTCATATAAACTGGAAAGAGAAATACATAGAGGCACTTTAGAAGGGAAATTTAATGTGGTTAAATATAAAAATATTTCCTTCCTTCCTTTCTGTTCTTCAGAGATGGCGATTATAATTGCTCGTGCTGCCTGGCTTCCTCTCCTAGCGAGGAAGCCACCACCAGGTCATTTCTGAATGAGTGCAACACTCAGCTTGCCTTGAACCTGGGTGAAAGGAGTATATATCTAAAGAACAGTCCTATAATTTACATTTAATGCAGCACTTTTCAATTGACCAAAAGCCCACAACCTCATCTCACAGCTGAGGACTTTCCCACATTTGTCAAGTCTCTGCCACTCCAGGATCAGCCAAAAGGACTCATCCATTTAAAACCTGAGCAGCACATGACAGTTTTCCTGCCTCTGTGAGGAGAGGAGTCCATAGAGCAGCTGCTGGTATTTTCATGAGTTTGGCCTGAGATGGAAAACTTTTCTAGATTAGGAAATTTTAGTGAAGGATACACCTCAGGGAAAGACATGCAGCAATTTCTTTTCATTACGAATGTGCATTATTTGTCTTTGTGTGCATACACAAAGATGTACTAAGGATTATTTTTAACGTTATGTTGGTGGCTTCTAAACTTACGACTGTGATTTAATTTCAGTGTCTGTGGTTGTGTGGTATTTTCTGTTGGAGCCAATCTTTCACTAGGAGTTGGTTTATTTAAATGTAATTGGGTCCTGTGGATGGAAAAAAACTACTGATTTTATGTCTTTGGAGACCCACCCAGACATTTGGTTTGGCCTTCCCTACATAAATAATAACAAGAAGGTGTATACTGTCATTGCCCTGCTGGAAACACCAGAAGTGGTTTGGCAGGAAAGAAACCAAAACAGATCACCCTGGATAAACACAGACTCAGATGCTTCTCTGTATTAGTTTACATATATGTGTACATAGATATGCGATGTTATATATTGCATTTTGGAATCTTTGTAGAATGTAAGGGCAGAGAGGAAAAAAACAGTTAAAGTTAAGAACTCACATATCTCAGTAGCTTTAAAGTAACAGAAAGACTTAATTTTATGAGCTAATTGTTTTTAGCTTGAGCTTATATTTAAGTCAAATATCAACAGAATCTTATTTTAAGTTGCATTAAGTAAACGATGTTGAGGGCATCAACTTCTAAAGTAAAAAGCTCTGTTGCATATTTGCATGTTGCTTTTTGGTATAAACTTTTCAGTTCATTTGCTGTATGAGTTAATAAATACACTTTAAAATCTAATTAAATAAATGCTTTCACTTATCTCATTTATCAAGAATGTTAGATTCTGTTGCAGATGTTTTAGGGAATGACACAGAGGCCTGGAATTTCAGCTTGAGATACCTGGGGTGAAACTCATGAAACTTTTAACTTTCTGTAATTAGTTAGCTGTACACTGTGAACCTCGGTGGGAACTCTTGAGTTCAGTTCGTATTGTCTAATAAAGAACAAGCATTATTTTTCTTTGTTGGATTTCAGTCTAAGAATGTTTGATAAACTTATGTTTTTAATTCCTCATAGAGTAAGTAGCATTAGGTGATAAGTCAAATCTAAGAAACAGAGTACACTTTGGAGGAAAAGTATATTTTTTGGTTCTCATCCTCATAAGGCAAAATTGTCATAACTATTTATTTCATGTGCACCTTCAAAAATCTATAATAATTTAAGCATTATTTCCCTTTTTTAACTTGAATGAGGTAAAGAAAGGCAAAAGTTATATATATTCAGGTTCTGCATGGCTTATAGGAAAATGAATGAATTAGTACTATGCAGTATTTGAACTAATGTGTTGTCCTCACTAACATAGTATATCACTTACAACTGCAGGCAAAACTTGTTGCATTGTTTTTTTTTTAATTATTTGATGGGCCCAAGAACCAGCTAAGTTTTATTGACATATTTGCAAATGGAAAATATTATGAACATTTAAGGCGAGGTGGTGGCTCTGGGCTATGAACTGTAATCATGTTGAAAATTTTCTATTTTTAAACTGTTCCATGGCCTTTCTCAGGATCTTTAACATCATCAGTATCAATGTATGGATAGAAAAGTAAAGGTTTTAAAAAAAGTTTTTATGTATGGTTTACATTTTGTAAGAAACGTCTTCACTTCTAGATTCATTGAGGGTGGGGAGAAAGAACCCTGCTTTTCTTCTTAGCCATCTCAATTTAATTTGAAAAAAATACTGCAAGTGTTCAATCTATTATATTTCTTGATTTTGCCAAACTGTTCTAAAGCACTTTTTTCCCTTAGCCAAGTCTCATGACATTTTTGTTGTGCTTGAGAATATTTACAAGGTTATTAGAGAAAAAAGAGAACATTACAAAAGTTGGTAAGCCAAAAATATCAGCATCTTTCAGTGCTTTCATACTTAGGTATTTCAGTGATAATATTTGTGGTTGAATTGGAGAATTAAAAAGAATGTCTGGAAATCAATTTTATTTAAAAACCAAGTTGATTTCTTTAATCTTTCCTTCTTCATAAGCTTGGTTTTCAAATCAAAATTTTTCCCACTTTTGTAGAAGACATATTGAATTTTATGAAGCTGTTTTGAGTACTGTCATTTTAATACCTTCTTGAAAATATTATTTGTTTAGAACTCAAATTCTCAAAATTATGCCTAATATTAACCATAATACAGAAACATTGGGTGTTGTCCTGGCAACCTACATCCTCTAGGTGACATTTTGTTACTGTTATACACTCTGTTTTTAATAAACTGTATTCTACATAAGGATTTCGTTAAGTGGTCAGAGAGGTCCATTAGCACGTCTAGGCTATGTTACTGGAGTAATATTTCTTGCCAATATGTAAGCATATAATTCTAAAACATTTGATTATTTTGGTTTAGAAATTCAGTTATTTCCTCTTAAACTTTATGTTGTAGAAAAATGCAATCAAATTTTTTTTGAAGAGGAATTCTGTTTTGTTTGTATCTTATGATCAGCTAATTTGTCTTTATGTAAACATGTCCATGTAGTTTGGCATTAAACTTTTTTTTTTTGATTCTACTCACATAGAGTGTCAAAGTCCTGGAAAGTAAGTGGCGTAAGTCAATGCCCATGGAATTTTCAGTGTTCTACACTGGATCAGCTCATTTGGGGTTCAATCTCTTCAAATTTGTGGTCTTTTAGAACATTTTAATTGAGAACTTACAGTTGTTGTTTACTCATTTTATTCTTCTATAACATTATTGTTAATAATTATTAAAAACTAAAAAGAAACTAAAAAGTTGTGACTATCCCAATCAGACTACTTAATCATTGGTTTTCTGACAAATGAGATGTTTTACATTAATGCAATAAAAGACAATAAAGATTACTTTTCTTGGAGTTCTGTAACACCCACAAAAGAGCTTAGCTAGGTTATTTGTACACAGCTTATTAACTTGGGGTCCACGCCCCCTTGTAATTGCCGGTGAAATTATCCATATGTGCATTTTTATAGGAAGAAGGTCCATAGTTTCTACTAGACAATATTAATATTCCTCAACAAGAAATGGTGCTCTCTAAGAGCCTGAAAGGAAATTAGTAACACACAGTTTGTGTAATACCTCAGAATTGTATTTCTAAAGATGGAGCCACTCTCCCATGTGCTGCTGTGTTTATCGCCCTCTCTGAGACAGCAGTCCACTAACCTGACCGTGTGCTCACTTGATGCAATGGGTGCTTGGGACATCCTGGCTGTGTGGACAGACTTCCATTTCCTCAGTACCAGCTGCCAACTTCAGAGCTCCCAGGGACATTGTATTTTTTAAGAACCCATCTTAGGAAGCTGGAGTTTTCCTAAATTAAATGAACAGATGTACTATACAGAGTCACCTTCATGCTTTGCTCCTTGAGGCTTTAAGCACTCAGTGAAGACAAATCCACTTCAGTGATTTTGAAAAATGAGGAACTAAGAAAGAGGGTAGAGAGGGGCTAGAAAGTGGTGGATCTAGATCCTCATGGAAGAAAAGAAAGGAAAAACATGGAGTTAAGTAGAAAGTAGAGTGATAGGAAATAAGAGTAAATGTGAGAGTTACTTTAGCCATAGACTGAGGAGTTAGAACCCTTGAGATAATGAACAGGAATATGCTTTGAAAAGTATTAAGGGTTCTGCAGATATGAAGGACCGAAGGGAATGTGAAAAGAGAGAATGGTAATTACAGATGCACAAATAACATATTTGAGGTAAAGGTGAATTACTGTCCAATCTTATGAGGTCCAATCCTTGGCCTTTGTAGCAAGTACTTGTAAGTTTACAAAAGTAATTGCAAATGTTCAGATAATGGGGAAGCCAAAAGGATCCTTTAAACTTCTATGGATCCAACTCTTCCTTTTACAGTACAGCTGAGGAAGCAGGCACTCAGTAGTTTCATGACTTGCTCAGCGTTCTGTCGCTAATTCATAGCACTGTCCAATTTTTTGATTCCCCAGTCAGCATCACTCCAGGTATCTGTATCATGTTCTTCTATTTACATAGTCTTAATGGAAGGTTTTAAAAGCTGTCCATTGTCCTTTGCCTGATCATTTGCCTGTAAAATGTTTCTGCAAACAGAAAAAATATTTTAAACTACATGATATAAAGTAAGATGCAGACTGCATTAATGCTTCTTTCTCCAATGGAGTTAATTGTTCTGTGTTGTGTCAAGAATACTCGGCTCCTGTTTTTACTAGCCTATCACTTCTGGAATAGAAGACGGGTGATTGGAGGTTGTTTTCGTCTTAGTATCTTCTAGCCAAGTATGACCATTGTCACCTAGTGGCTTTGAATGAATGTATGTTCATTTGAATGTCTTTTACACAGCAAAGTAAAATTGTGTGTCTGAATCTATCATTATTTCTAGTCCTTAAAGCACTGTTATTGTTACACTTTCCAGTGAGATGTAAGCAAACAGTTTGAGAAATGGTAAATAGGGGGTTTAAGCAAATTAGGGTAGATTAGGAAGCAATAAAAAAAGGTTCAGCTAAAGTTAAATGAAACAGCAGGGGGTCAAATGATGCTTTACAGATAGAATATTGTAGGTTGTTAGGGCTTAATAGGCAAATGTTTTCATTTTAAGGGCTATAAAATAGTTTTTAACTGCAATTTTCTCACTTAAGAAAAACAGAAAAGGCCTTTTCAACGAAAAAGAGAAATTGAGAAAGTACTACTGATATTCTTAAAACCTTGTTCAAAGTCAGTTTTTTCACACTCAGTCATCTTCCCACTTACAGAAATGATATTGACCCTTGGAAGATATTTTCTTGTCCGAACGATCATAGTTCATAAAATTAAAAGTCAAGTTGACAGTCTGCCTCAGCCCTCAGCCAGATCTTCCTTGACCATTGTTCTCAAGGGAAGTGTGGGGAGGTATTTTATGACCATTTTGCAATAATTGTGTGCTCTTATTCCATCCTGCAGAGCTTTTTGTCTCAAGCAAGAATGTGCTTGGACTTGAAAGAATTAAATGCATATGACTTATTCATTCACAAGGCAGTCACAAAAAGGGACTAGTGGAACCATTGTGGGGGTTAGCTCGTTTCTATAATGTGTAGTGGTTGTACGTGAGGAAAAAGGAGGAAGATGGCTGATGAAGTTGGCAGGTACCTCAAAGAATGTTTCTTCTTCTTTAGCTATTTTCAGCAGGACTTTAAACTCTTTACCTTTGAGAGACAATACTGAACACTTGCATCTAACAGCAAGTGTACAAATACTTGATGCATTAATTGGAATCACACTCAGGACTAAGTAGAGGAGTCCTTATTACCTGGAGGAGTCCTCCCCTTTGCTGCCAGTATTGATGATAGAAACCATTGAAGAGGAATCCACTGGGCAACAGCTCTGGGTGTTGCACTTGGACTGGGCTTGTGAGAGACAGAAGTGTGACCCTGCCCTCAAGGAGTTCGGAAGCTGCCTTCAAGACAAAATCAATGTACTTGGCCCAATAAAGCCCGGTCATTATGAGGCCTGAAGCCCTTCCTTGAGCTCAGTACTGTTCAGAGGAGCACTGGCTCTTACGGTTTGTGGTGGTTTGTGGAGGTGTTAGGACATACAAAATGAGTAGGATGGGGAACATGAAATACAGTTTTCTTTGTTTCTGCATCTATTTATTTGCTTATTTATCTATTTAGGCCTGGTCTTAGTGTGAGAGGGGAAATGGTATGATTCAGACTTAAGGATGAAGGAAAACTGATACCATTGTTCAGAGAAGCAAGAAACCAAACTGAGAGCCAAATGATGACCCTTCAGGGGGACGCAACGAGTTGACTAGAGAGCTGAGACTGTGGAAGCTTTGAAACCTGAGCAGAGAAGTTCAGATTTGATGAAGCAGCAACTGAGAAGGTACCACAGCTTTTGAGTGTAAGAATGACATCCCTGAAAGGTGTCTCAGGAGGTGTGACCTGGTAGGCATGTGTAAGAGGGATGACGCTGGGCTGACCTGGAGGCTGAAACCTCATTCGAGGACAGTCGCCAAGGTGTGCAATACCGAGGGGCTCTCACTGAGGGGAGGGTCAGGGGATAGGCAGGAGCCTCCACAACACATCCATAGAGCAAATCTACTGACTAAATATGAGCAAAGGAGTTGAGGATTCCACTAAAGATCTGAAGCTTGGCACCTGTCAGAAACTTCCCAGACTAAATGGTCAGGAGGAAATGAAAAGCTGGGGGTCTGATAGGGAGGCACAACTCCCCACCCCCCTTAAATATTATCTTTTAAACAACTAATAGGGAGAAAAAATAATGTGTTGATAACTTTATTTTTGAACTAACAAAAAGGTGGTCATTTTTCATGATGATTTTTAAGAGGCTTTTATGGTTTTAATAAAACAATGTTAGGGGTTCTGTTTTATCTGTAACATTAAGAGCTTGTATTTAAGTTGGCCTGTTAATATCATTTGTGCCGTGTAAGTATAGGGGAAATAAATACTTTATGGAATGTGGAGTAATGTAAGTTCAGGACATTTTTGTATCTCTGTAAAAAAATTGATCAAACTGAAATATCTATAAACTGTTCTTTTGTACTTTTAAAATGTGACTGTCAGAGTTGCCTTGCACATAGTAAGTATTCAATAAATACTCATTGAATGCCTGAATAAGAACAAACCCAGAACTAGGTCATGAGGTGAACTGTACACAAGGTGAAATGGAATGTTCCCGGTAGGTGACATTTTTGTTGGAGATCAATTAGGAGAAGTTCATTTGTTCCCATTTATAGGACTTTTAGCAAGACAGTATTGCATCTATGCATTTGGAAGGAGGAAGGAAAACAAAGTGCCCCAACACCAATCCATAAATACCCTGCATCCCTTTCAGAGATAAGACAGAGGAGATGGGGTACAGAATTGGAATAAATGAAAATTGATTCCATTTAGCCTGACCCTCTTACATTCTAATTCTGTGGATATAAAAAGATCCTTCTCAACAATTCCCAGTGTAGCTGAAAAAAGCAGACCCAGCTCTGTGGATTTCCAGGCTTCACTAGCAACCTCTGCAGATCAGAGGTCAGTTTTCTTCACTCTGGAAATAGAGTTCTGGAGTAGCTGGCCAATACTTTAGCTGTTGCCTCTTGAGGACACATGTGAGGATCAGGGTAAAGAGATATATAGTGTATGGGAGAGGTAAGGAATATTAGCTATATAAAGGATATAATTTATTCTCATAATACTTATTTTATTGGGTCAAACATATATTCTTATCTTTTCTACTTCTTTAATAATATCAGTGTTAAAAGTTCTCAAAATGGAATTCTGCATTTGGCTCAGATTGCCACATTAGAGATGATTTTATTTTTAGTTTGCAGAAGTGAGATAAAAAGAAAAATAAATTACTTTTTATTATTCATTTTCTTGACCACTAACTTCCTCCCACTCCTCCCCAACACACTTTTTATTTTTTTAAGATGACCGTAATTCTGGCTCTGTTTCTGTCCAACCTTTTTTGTGTTTGAATTCTGGTCATCATTTGTGAATTGTCCACAGTCACTGAACTTCAGTTTTCCCTACTATTTGCTATTATTGTGTATTTTAGATTAGTGATACATTTAATTTTTTGAAGAATTATTTTTTTGATTGTTTGAATCATAGATGCTTATGGCAATGTGATTTCAGCTTCTCTGTCCCCTTTTACATTAGCGATGATCATGTTTACTTCATCTCATTATCATCACAGCAAATTTAATGGACTACATCACTACACATTTTGGAGACCTTTTCATCATCTCATACTAAGATCCTAAAATGCATGTGCTGTATGCACTGGATATAAGTTTTTTGATCAAACGGGAAGAACTTTGAAAAACGCAATTGATAGTATTGCCATAAAACTTAACTGAAGAGTTTAATAGGGAACTGTTTATGTTTTTCAAGGTTTTTCCTTCTTGTTGATACAAGTTTATTGCTTATATGGCCTCCGTTATAGTTACAGTGAAAAAGTGGTGGTCTTAGCTCATAGCTAGACAGTGTTGTTAGTCAAAACTTTACACACCACAAGTGACTTCTGTCACTGTGTATCACAAAGAAGATATATGAATATTTTATATGGTGAAACGAAATGACTTCAGCTCTCTTACCTTTTGTCCTAGCGCCTGTTGTACATCAATTACATTCATTTTATCAGCTCTTTACTCTCTCTGATCTTCCTGCTCTCCCAAACTGTCCTCCCCAGTTCTTGTCACGATTCTGATAGTCCCCAGCTCCTGGTAGGTTGAGACATCCTGGCCTGACTTCCACTGATTCTGTGATAATTCAGCTTGCATCCCTTTTCTTCCTACCCTTTAAACACCCACAGCCACAGCCAGGCCCGTCCTATGGTCTCTGCCCCTGTCTCACTCTCTTCTCCATCATTAACGTTTCCCTCCCCACTGGCTCATTCCCATCATCATGCCCACATCCTCTACATCATCTTACTTATGGAACCCTCCTGTGATGAGACTTCACCTCCGCATGCCATCCATTTCTCTGATCCTTGGCATCTCCCTTTCCTTCATCTTCATTCACTCTTACACACACTCAGGGGGTGTTTGTCCTCGGCACTCCCCAAAAGAGGCTCTAGTCAGGGACTCTACAGACCTGTTCTTTGGCAAATCTAGTGGTCAGTTCCCAGTCCTCGTCTGACTAGACCAACAAGCAGCTTTGAAAAGTTGACCTCTCCCTTTTTTTGAAATGTCTGTTTCACTAGGCTTCCCATACACCATTCTCTAGTCATCTCCTACCTCATTGTTCTCGCTCACTCTTCTACCCTAGTTCCTTCTTTTTTTGTGGGTGGGGGGGGTGGGGAACTGTGGGAGTATTGCTTCCCAGGGCAGTCAATGAAGAGGGAGCATTCCCTATAAGGAATTTAAAAAGAGCAATAAAACTGACTAAAAGTTAGCCTGCTTAATTATTAATTTTACCATTCGCTGGCAATTCTAAATAACATCAGTGATAAAATACCTCTCTCTGCTGGACCGGTGTGCTCATAAACGTCCGCCATGTTGGTATGCTCCTGAGCAGGAGTGTAGCCCAGGTCCAATCATAGACCCTCATTCTCTAGATGATCTTATCCAATCTCATCTCAAGGACTTAAGCTGCCATCTACATATTGGTCTTACTCTTCTTCCTTCCTTCCCTCCCTTCCTCTCTCCTTCTCTTTGCCTCTCCCTCCCCTTTTCCCTGTCCCTCCGCACAACCCCACACCTGCCTACTTAACCCCTTTACTTGGACATATAAATAGGGCATCTCAAACTAAACATGTTCAAAACTACTGATTCCAAACCGTCTCCTCCCTTCCAACTTGTTCCACCTGCATTTTTCCTTATCCCACTGAAAGACATCTCCATCCTTCTAATTTCTTGGGCAAAAACCATCGGAATCATCTGTGATTCTTCTTGCTCTGTCACTTTCCTCATCAAACCCATAGGCAAGTTCTATCTCCTGCTCCTCTGGAACACATACGCTTCCTCTGCGGCTGTTTGGTCCCAGCCACCGTCATCTCTCCCAGTATCACCAGGGCGTTATTGAACTTCCCCGTGATTTTGCTTGTGAGCCTCAGACTTCCGGAGAAGTTCTCTCCCTTGGCCACTGGGTCACCAGTCACTCCAGCATCCTGTGCTGTTCTCTGGTATTATCTGTAACATCTTTTAGTAATCTTTAGGACCTCTTACTTCTTAATTTTCCTCCTCAGAGTTCTGTCCTCAGCCCTCATCTTCCCTGCTCTGTACGTTCTTCCTGAGAAGTATCATTTACTCACAAAAATTGGTTATTACTGCTTCCAAATATTTTCAGTTCAGACTTCTCATCCAAGATGTAGTTCCATCAACTGAAATGTTTACTGAACAACTCTGCCCTAATTCATGTCCAGAATTGAGCTCATCTTCCCTCTCATCCCAATCTTGGACTTTTTAACATTCCTTTCACTCCAGTGGAATCAATGTTCTTCTTTGTAATTTCTTCTAAACAGTAATAGACTGAAGTACAATGAAAGTTTCGGTGTCCATATTTTTCACAACAAGACTCCTCCTTCTCTACCCCATCCTCTGCACAGCATCCCAAAGATGATCATGGCACCCCCTGCTTAAAACTCTCACTCTGCCAAGGTCAAGGGGCCCCTTGCCACCACTTGCATTCAGGCAAAGGAGAAAAAGAAATGAGCTATGCCTCAGAAACCATTTTTTTCTACTGCTGATTCAGGCCAAAGAAAGCAATGTGCCAAATCTCATCAATCTGTTTGCTCATTAATGAATGATGTATTAAATAAACACTTCATGGGTATGCATAAGAATTGTCTTGAAAACTCATAGCGGGTTCCAATAGTACATTTTTCACTCTTGGCCCCAACCTAGCCTTTCTAATCTTCCTCTTCTAAGACTGTGCATACTTTCACTAATTTTCCCTCTTTAGATTTATTTCACTTATGTTTGTATCCATCATTGCCTAGGTCAATTCTCCTAAGTGTAATTTGGGGTATATGACTATATAAATTTGACCTTTCCTGATGTGGTGAAATGTAGAAAACTCCAAATAGTGATAATCCAAGGAAACTTTTCTGTGTCTTAGGCTGACGGTAAATTTATTTCAACAACTATAGTGTTGATAAAAATAATTGATCTAGTCATTTGAGGATTTTCTTTTACGGCCATATATAATTCACAAGATAAATAAGCCTGCATATGTGAAGCAATAATTTCTCCCATATATAGAACTATATAGAATAGTTTGTTATAAGTAGTAGTGGTGCATTCCATGTTAGCATTTCTAAGATATTAAATATTTAGAAAGTGTAGAGCAAAGATTGTATTTCCTTGTTTTGCATGATTACCTGGAGATGGTGATAATAGCAACTTACATGCCTTCCTTACAATGACTTGGTGGCAATCACAAGAGATAATTTTATCCACACTTTACAGATGAGAAGACTTGCTCCAGTATGTTAACAGATCTGTTTAAATTTTCACAGATTGAAGCCAGAGTTTTAATTCCTATTCATACATTTCCCATTTAACATTGCTTTTATGAAAGCTCTAAAGATTATTGCTGCTTCAGTATGAATTTATTTGGAGAAAAAACAAGTGTTTTGTGCTTTGATGATGTGTTTAGTAGGACATATGATTCCGGTGGCCACAGTGTAAGAGATGGTCTAGAAAATGAGTCAAAGCCAATGTTTGTTTATAAACGGAGACTTTAGTGTTTTGGAGACTGCCACATTTGCAGACCTGTATATTCTGAAGTTGTTTGGACTTCTTATTAAGGTTTTATTTTCAAAGAAGGCCAGTTGTAGGGGTTTGGATGGAGGAGAGGATCCCTCTCTTGCAAGAAAAAACCTAGGGCTGACTTGTGCATCAGGCCAGTCCTTTAGAGTCCAACTAATTCACTTTAACTTTTGTAAATGGCCAAACCAGTGTGAACTGACCAGCTTTTACAACTTGGTACACACACCACTTTTATTGCAGCATATGTAAAATTTGCTTATGGATTTAAGAAGAACTTTCTAACTATGTTGCTTAGAAACCAATGTTTAGTCTTGTTAACGTTTGCTATTTCTAAAATATCTATACAAATAATAGTGATATTTTAAAGGCCTAAAACATAAACTTAACTGATGGACAGAGAGTACTTCACACATAAATATAATCTTAAAAGCCATAATACCAAAGTGAAGTATACTTTTCTTCGAATAACTTGTATCCAGCAGGATAGCCGGAAGCCAGAGAAGAATGGTGCTTGAGTACAACTACTAATTATTCAGCAGTAGACACTTTGTAGTCATTAACTTTACTCCATATTACACCCTGAAATCTGGGTATTTTTGTTTCTATTTTCACATATAGGATCCTGCATTCAGGTAGGCTAAGTAATTTGCCCATTAAATAGCTAGAAAGTGGTGGAGCTGGGATTCAAACAGTGTATTTGGCTCTTGAGTCCATGTATTTTTCCTCAGCATAAATATATACATAGGAGTAGTCAATATTCCCTTAATGAAATAGTTTTTTGAACAAGTTTAAGGGCCAGATGGGTATAGCAGAAGGGGGCAATGTTTATGTCACCAATAACTCACCTTTTATCTTTGCTTGCTCAAAATTTCAAGCAAAGAGGATGAATCTCAGATAGCTTAAAAACAAAACTGACAATTATTTCAATACAGGGTTACTTTCTCTGGTTGTCCACAGCAAGAATGAATGATGGTGTCATGGATGCCCAAAGTATGCCCAAGTAACTCGTTGAGTGTGATTGAAATAAAACTTAAGGAATTATGAAATCATTAGAGATTATAGAAAACATTTTTAAACAGTTGTGAAACTGATTTAACTCTATAATTGTTGTAGTAATGTAAAAACAGTGCAGTCTTAGAGGGAGGCACAAATCATTGCATAAGTCTTTGAGGCGAAAGTGTAAAAGAAGTCATACAAGCTTCCAAGAACCAAATAACATGACTGAGACAAAAAAAAAAAGCAACTTCCCTGAGAGTAAATGATATCCTTGTAGGAGTCTTTGAAAGAGGTAGAGGAAATAGTGATAAAGATGCACTGCTGGGTAAACATTTATTGTCTTTTCTGTTTTTAAAAAGTAACTTCAAAAGGCTTTTGACCTAGTATGAGGCTATTCAGAAAAGTTGGTAACTGTGGAGTGGAAAGTAGAGGTTTTCATGGATTAAAAACTAGCTATGAGATAGAAAGCAAGGGATTGAAACACATAACCAGTGTTCCTCATGAACAAAGGTCGTTCCCGGGTAGGTAGGGATCAGTGTGGGGACCAGAGGTGTTTCCAATGATGATGAGCAACCTAGCAGAGCCAGCACGATATGCTAAGGAATAAAAATTATTTTAAGACAATATAAAGAGAGATTGGTGAATGCTATAAGGACTTGGGTGTACACACCTGGGCACCTGGTTGGTAGATGGGAACAGAAAGTCTTCCCAAAGTTATGACAATAAAAATTTGGTCTTTACATCTCAAAACAATCAAAAATGAAAGAAAATCTTACATGGAGAAACATATTAGGAATTAATCAATTTAAGAAAAAAATATTTCAGTAAGAGTACTTTAAAATATGAGACATTAAAGATGTATGAGTAATTTATTGAGACTAATTGATATTAGGAACTTATTAAATTCTTTTGTGGTCCCATTACACTGAGGTCATAGATGATTCATGAAGCAGAAAAGAGTGGTCACACATTCCTGGCCTAGAGTCCCCAGGAGACACTACTCCCTTCTCATATCAAAATAACTTCTGGGTGAAATCAGGACAGAGCAAAGGAGCTTTATTTTTCCACAAAATATAAAATTACAAATCCATCCCCATTCAGATAATTAACACTGGAGCATCCAATACACTTCAATCTATTATTTCCTAGAAGAAATAATTTAAGAGAAAACACTACAGGTCAACAAAGATAATGTTGCCTGGTTACTCAAAACCATTTGGCAGCATGTTGAGTTGCTCATCCTTTTAGAAGAGTATTCTTTATATACACATAGGAAGAAGAAGACCCCTTGAGACCATTTTTAATTGCAAACTTGCTTCATCTGAAAACAGGCTTCCCTTGGGCAATGCACAAGCAAGTTCAGATGTATTTATTAAAATTGAAACTACCAAGATAGTAATGGTGAATTTGATCTGGTCTTCTAAAAATTGACCTTGTTCTGATGAATTTGCTTTGAAGGACTTGTATCTGTTTCCTTAGGAGGCAGGAAATTCAGTTTTTAGACTTCCTAGCCCAGGAGTCCTGGGCTTGCCTGGAGGCAACACGGTTCATGAGCAAATACAGAGCTTTGGGGTCATAGAGACTCAGTTCAAATCCTTCCTCTGCTGTCTGTTGCCTTTGGGGATTAAAAAAATATACTTAATTTTGATTGCTCATCTCTTCCATAAAAGCAATAGTTTTTCTGTTACAGATTTACTGTGAGGATTGAGTAAGGAAATGCATGTGACATGCCTAGCACCTAACAGGTTTCCATACGTAACAACTCTTCACTTGTTATTTTGAAATTAGAGAGCTTCAAATATCTTCTCTTTTGTATCACAGAGCCTCTAAAATATCCTTTTACAGTGAGTCACACTTAACCGTGGTAGAGTGGTAGGGGTTTCAAAAGGAAATGGAGAGAAGCTAGGTTTTTTGAAACTTGGCCAGTCTCTTTTAGAATTTAGCCTTATTCTCCAATTGAAAACTAAGAATATGCTCATCTTTTTTTTTATGTGGATGAGAATAAAGTGGAACTCAAAATATCACCTAGGACTACAGGAAATGTTTTCTTTCTCTTCATTACTTTAGGCCAGTTGACTTAATATTTATTCTGTTTGGTGGTACATATCTCATTTTATGTGCTAAACATTTTGCTGAAAATAGTTGTACACTTTATTATTTAATGCATTAAGGAATCAGTGGGAAGGAGTGAGATGTGGAAGTTTTGTAGCAATATTGTCTTAGCATTATTCTTGAAAGTTTAAATATTTACCCACTGTTTTTAAAATTCCAGTTTCCACTGAACTTGTGCCAAATGCTTCCCAAATTTTGCTGATAAGAATATGAAAAGCACATGGCTATTTCGATCATCAACTGCAGATTAGATTTATTCCCAAATCACAACAAACATTCTTAAACTTAGAATTCTGTTTAGTATATAAAGATTAAAAAATTGAAAAAGATCCAGACTTTTCCTTGATCATTAGAATTATATTGATTATAATATTTAAAAAATATTAGTTCAGTTAGTAGGGAAAAAAAAAGATTTGACAGATGAGAACTTGATGATTTTTAAGCTAAGAATAAATGCCTGAAAGTTATCTGATCACTTACCAGGATAATTATTCATGTAAGGGAAAAGAAAGGTGAAAAGGAGGAATGAGATGGTTAAGCTTATGAGGAAGCCTGGTGGTGCAAGGAAACAGGAGAGAGCGTGAGAGCTTCCATTCTCATAATTAAAGGGAATTGGGTCCCTAAAATTTTAGGTTTTAATCATCATCTTTGGAGATGTAACCATTTGGGTTAGGCTACAGGAATAGGTGGTTAGCAGAGTTAAGCCAAAATGAGAAAAATGAACATGAGAAATAGTTGCAGAATCAAAAGGAAAGCTACTTTTAAGATTTTAAACATATGGCTCAGTAAATAACTGTGGTTGAGAGAACTAGCCCTGAAGTGAAACTTCATGGGTTTAAATCATAGCTCCCCCACGGGCTAGGGCTCTCCTAACTCACGGAAGGGCTTCAGTCAGTACCTGGCATAGAGCAACTACTGCATAAAATGTTGCTCTTTACGGGGGTGATTGTGATAATCAACACTTTATTCCACAGAAAATGCAGCCGATTACTCTCATATTGTGTTAACAAAAATAAAGTAATCTGGTACCATTTTCAAATGTGTGATCATCGCCAAATTGGCAGAGTAGTCTAGAATACTAGATAAATTGTCAGTGGTATTATGTTTAAATAGTATTCAGCAAGAAAAGTCAGATGCTAGAGAACACAAATTAGTAATCTAATTAAATCACTAGCAAAAGAGATGGATAGTGTTAACAGATGTCACATTTATTAGTACAGAGCAATTACTAAAGTGAAATATTGAAAGATGTTATGTATCATTAATAGGTTTTAAACATTTCATTTAACTCAGACAGAAAAGTATAGATTAACCAGTTCATTTAATGAGTTAAAAGTTACTTTATTAAAATATTTATATCATTTGTATAAAGGGGGCAACGTTGTTGAAGGTCTAAAAAAATTATGTGGCACATGAAAAACTGTACCAGTCACTCTTACCAGAGCAGTTTCCAAGTACCATGTGACCTAATTTGTGAGATTAAATAACAGTTTCTGGTTTTGACATTTTTTCATTTCCTTAAGTCACTTTAAAATAAAGTGATTTCAATATGGCACCAAGTTATGATTTGGTTACAGTATATACACAAGGAATGTAAGTGTTTTATGAAGCAGAATCTTCACAAGACTAGTGAAAATCTGATTTCTTTCTTTCTCCCACTTGGCTTCTGGCCTTCTATTATAAGACTAGGAAAATCTATATAGGATCCTTAATACTGTGGTTTTACAATCGGACATACCCGAAATCTTTAGACTTGTACCAGGCTGACGTGAGTTTCATCCCAGGCTCTCTCAGTTTCAAATTTGGAGACCGAGGGCAAGTCACCTGAACCTCTGATCTGTAAAATATGAATTGATAACTGCCTTGTGATTTTACTCATGATTTTATTTGTGAGGTTTTACACAGTTTATCACAGAAGCCTGGAGAAATACAAACTCAGTAAGTTTTCATATACAAAATCTGTATTTTCAGGAATCTTAAAGGAGTAGCAGTCATGTGGTCAAATTCACTGAGGTAATACTAATATCAATTTGAAAAGTCTCTTTGATAAATTGAGATGTGCGTGTGTGTGTGTGTGTGTGTGTGTGCAAAGAATGGTGAGGATTCTTTGATAGTATGTTCTTTTATCCTAGAAATCGTCCTATGCACACACACTTAGACAGATGGTCTCCCCACTTATAATGGTTTGACTTTCAATGTTTCAACTTTACAGTGACGCCAAAGCGATGAGCATTTGGTAGAAACTGTAGTTGGAATTTTGAATGTTGATCTTTTCCCAGGCGAGCAATATGCAGTTTGATCCTCTCTCTTGCTGCTGGGCAGGGGGCCACGGCTCCCAGCCAGCTACTCAATCAGAGGGTAAACAACTGTTACACTTAGAACCATCCTGTACCCATACAACCATTCTATTTTTCACTTTCAGGACAGCATTTAATAAATTACATGAGATAATCTATACTTTCTTATAAGCTTTGTGATAGATGGTTTTGCCCAACTGTAGGCTCATGTTTAAGTGTAATGAGCACATTAAGGTAAAGTAAGCTAAGCTATCATGTTCAATAGGGCAGGTGTACTAACTGCATCTTCAGCTTACGGTGTAACCTACCATGGGTTTATCAGGATGTAACCCCATCAAAAGTTGAGAAAGATCTGCATGTGTAACAGGAATTAATATCTGTGTTAGGTATAACTGAAAAGAGCTGTCTATTTAGTCTTAAGGCCCTGGGAAGCTTTTATAAAATTCTCATCCTGAGATTCATTTGTTTCAGGACATATAGTATAGACAAGTATTTTGAAGAAAAATGTCCTAGGTGACTTTGATATGCTCCACTCTGTCCTTAGCTGAGAATCTGTGAGGATGAAAGTTCCTGAGGATCTCCCAATTTATTGGGGGAATATGCACAAATCATGTACAAAATTATACATCATGGTAAGTGCAAAACATAAGTTAATCGTTGTGGGAACACAGCAGAAGTGACACTTGCTTTGGGTTTTCAGGGAAGAATAAGAGTTTAACAGGAGGGGAACAAAAAGACAGCCAAAAAGTAAAAAGAACAGCATTGACCAACACGAGAGGCTTCCAGGAGGACGAAGGCGGGCTTTGTGGATGAAATGTTGCATGGACATCAATACTGTGATCAATTCGGAAGTTATTTCTGGATTTATAAGCAAGACTGAGGATAAATTCTTCCTTCCAAGACTGATTTAAGATATATTTACGAGAAAACAATGTTTTCTGTTGTTGAGTGGGGAGGGCACTGAATGTTTATTATAATTGTGCAGTTTTAAATAGATTACCACCAAACCTTTTGTACATAGCACGAAAACAATCAGTAAATGCAATAACAATGCCTTGGTGTGCACTTCTGTTGTCAAGGTTAATTATTTGTTTAATTAAAGCCTTTGGAAAGAACCAGAGATGCTATTGCCTAGAAATATTAGATGAGCATGAATCTCATCGGCAGTGTAAGAATTGTGTGATGACTTTTTCAACCTTTCAATAAGATCTGGCCTTTTTCTCGCTTTGAAGACTGCATCATGTTGTACCTTTATTTGTATTTTTTTCTCATCCAGTTGTTGGTTATTTACATAAACAAGGGAATTGAAGCTTAGAGAGGTTACCTAATATACCTAAGGTACCATACCTAGAACGTGGGAGAGCCATGATTTGTACTCAAAGGAGTTTTGCATTCTTGAAAAATAGCTCCAGAGATACTGTGGCAGATTAGATTGGAAAGACAAGGAATTCAAGGCAGGGAGACTCTTGTGGTGGGTGTCGAAGTTGTCAGGGAAGAGAAGACCACAGGGGACTAGAGAAACACACATGACAAGAGACACTGTAAAATGGAGTCAACAGCATGTGATGACTCCGAGTGGAGAAAGAATGAGCTGTTGAAGGTGATTTCTGAGGTCTATGTTTTTTAAATAGATTTCCCTACAACAGGGAACACAAAAGAATTATGGAATTAGATGAAAATAATGAATTGTGTTTGGTGATTGAGTTTAGCAAACCAAGACACTTTCAGCACTTCTACTTAGGAGCTCAAATAGAAGATCAGAATAAAAATATAGATTTATTGATGACTTGGGCATATTCTTCAGCTTTCTTCAAGTGCTTGTTTTTTACTTTGATTTCTCATATCAGCTATCAAATATTGTGGTTTGTTTTTGTTTTTGTTTTGTTTTTGCTACCATGACAGAGAAGTAAAAGTTTGCTCATAATTTATGGAATGTGCAGTTGTCATTATAACACATAATCCTATAATGTAGACCTGGCCACATATCCAAGAGGTAAAAATCAGAATGAATCTTCTTCCTGTCACATGTTATCTACATTGTATTGTGTGCTACTTATCAGAACTAGATCTAAACTTACTACTTCCCAGACTCATTTTGCTAACCACTGCTCACTAGGGTATAAGGTGTGCTAAAGTCTCACCTGAGCTCTACGTGATGCTTATCTTGTTGGAAGCCATATTTGGGGTTCTTGTGATACTGGCTACGACTGCAGAGCTGGACATAGTATCCTGATTACCTTCTCCTCTGGTGTCCTCTGCAGAAACTGCCTCTCTGGGAGCCAGGACCTGTGAAGATGATCTTACGGAGCAGCAGTTGAGAGCAACCTCAGGTAACTGCTCTATTCCTTCTCAAAATCTTGTCTGTGTTAAATGAGCTATGTTTGTTACTCTCAAGTTTATGTAATAAATGTATTTCTGGAATTGCTATAATTAGATCTGCTCACATCCCTGTACAAATATGTTAAAAGCAAAGTCAAACAAATATATCCAATATTTGGACATATGTGTAAAGTAACTTCTTAAAGAACAATTAACTTCTGCTGGATAATTTCTCACATCTACATTTATACACTATGAAATTACAACTAAATGGTCAATATTATACAAAGTATAGACATAAGCCAGATACTGTTTTTCCCCAAGTCAAAAACCTGGTTGATGGATATTGCCAGTGGTTATTTTTGGTAATTAGTGAGTTAATTGGATATTCACATCAACACATTTACTAGTCCCTGGGCATTGCATATGTATGTGTATGTTAAAAAATGGCAGCTTCTTAACTGCATTATAGTCCGATTATTAAAAAGGAATTCACCCACATTTCTATAACACGTCTCATTTATTCCTGCTATATAAGTATGATGCCAGTTTCCAGGTTTATACAACTGGAATAATAATGTACTATAAAGAACAAAAAATAATTATAAAAAGCCCTTCATTCATAAATATGGGGTATTGAAATACTTAAAAAAACAATTTGCAAGGTGAAAACATCCCTCCAATAGAAAGTGAGGACTTCGCTCTTAAAAAATTCTTCAGAGTTAAGTTTACCTTTGTCTATCATGTCTCATGAGCACTGTTTTATTTTATGGTGTTTTTCCCTAGAAAACTAGAGATCTTATTTAGGATAAAATAACATAAACCCAGTTCGGTTCCCCCACCTCAAGCCAATCAAAAGATTTCATTAATGACCAGATTGGAAGTAAAAGGGCAAAAATCAAGACTATGACAATATCAAACTGAAGAGAGGCCGCTCCCTGTCAATACATTTCTTTTTTGTTTTTAAACAAAGACACAAAAATCACCTCAACCTCTCTGAGAAGCTTTATATTTAATACTCCCTACCTTCTGGATATTTTCATGGCGTGTTCTACAGAGAAGACACATTAACAAATTCCGAATTGAATTTCTCTTTTTCTGTAAAACCGTTTTCTCCATTTTTCTGCATCTCCAATTGGTGACATCATGCCACAGACCTTAGTTACTCCAAGTAAGAAAACTAGGGATTATCAATTTTGCTCAAAATATTAGTGCCAGGGACTGCTGTGTATAAGTTATGAATAAGACATATTAGTTATCTCATTTTTAGACACTATTTCTATGCAAATAAGTTATTTTCAGATTGCAATAAATGTGATAAAGGAATAAAAGAGGTAAGGTACTAAGCAGAAGTTCTCAAAGCATGAGCCTCTTACAAGCATCACACAATCTGGGAACATGATGAATGCCAATTCTTGGATCCTCTCCCAGACTTACTGAGCCAGAAACACTGAGAATGGGCCCCAACAATCTGCGGTTTAACAAGCCCTTTGGGGGTTAGTGATTCCCGCTAATGTCTGAGGATCCCGCCTGTGTGACAGGTGATGAGCTGCTCTAGAAGCAGTGGTCAGAGAAGTTTGCTGAGGAAATAGCAGGTAAGATAAGTCCAAAATAATAAGAATAAGTCAATTATACAGAGAGTTCTGCATTCCACACAGAAGCGGGGAGAAGTTGGTCATGTCCAGGAGGAGAAAGAAGGCTAACATGGAGAGAGAGATTAGTGAATGAAGAGGAGAGTAGAATAAGGTGCACTTATAAAGGTAGGCAAAGGCTTGATCATTTCAACTGTATTAAAGAGTAGGTATGTTACTCAAAGTGAACTAGGAAGTTATGGCAGGGTTCAAGCAGAAAAATGACTTGATTTTAAGTTGGGCAGCATAAATTGTAGGAAAGCAAAAGCAAGCCTAGTTGAGACAGGTAAGCAATTAAGGGTACTGGTAATGGAAATGTGAAGAAATAGATTTAACGTATACTAAATATGTTGAAATGAGAAATAATAAGACATGCTGATGGATTGTATGCATATGAAAGGGAAAGAGAGGAGTCAAGAATGACTCTTGCTTTTGGTGGATGGTGGTGTCATTAACTGAGATGGTAGAAGCAGAATGAGGTGTGTTGAGGGAGGATCAAGAGGTCTGATGGGGCATGTTTAGTTTGATATGCTTCCCAGACATCCAAGTGGAGATGTGACATTTAAAATAATGGATCAGAATGAGATCATCTAGGGAGGTCATTTTTTTTTCCCCTCAAGCCAAACATTCTTTGTACATACAGAAATAGAGGAGACCAGAGCTTCGGACCAGTGCTGGAGACACTCCAATGGAGGAGGCCCCAGCAAATGGGAATAAAAAGGAACTTTCCGAGAGTTAGGATGAAAATCATAATAGTTTGATGCAATGAATTTCAATAGAAGGACCTTTTTAAAGGAGAAGAGGGTAGTAACATCTGCTGAGCAAAGTAAAGTAAGACACAGGCAAAAAAGTGGCCATTGAATTTCACAGCATGGAAGTCATTGGTGGCTTTGAGAAAACCAGTTGGTGTGAAGCCAGGCTGGAGAGGGTTGAATAATGAAAGTGATTTAGTAGAGAAAGAAAATAAGAAAAGAAAAGAAAAAAAGAACAAAAGCAAACACACAAATACTCCTTGTAAGTTTTTTTTTGAAGGGGGATAGAGGAATGGGATAGAGTCTGGGCTCCCTTTCTCCTCCCAGCATTCCACCTAACAAGTATTGCCTGCCTTCTATACTCCAGCACTGTTCTCGGTGCTTCTGGCACAGAGATAAATAAGACAATCACTGTTTTCAGCAAATGTGTACTACCTATAACAGGAAGAAGGCAGTACACAGATATTTTCCGCATACTGGAGTAAGTTGTTTGACTTAAGTACACTAAAAAAAGAAAAAAATTACCCAGAAACATTGATTCTTGTTCGACATTCAGGGAAAAATTTTGGAGAAAGAAGCAATTAATAGTACTAAAAATAATACAGCTGATATTTTTAATACTTAGTGTTAAGCTCTGGGCTGACTGATTTTTTTCATCTCATAACAAACCTATGAGGTAGGTATTATTAACTCCATTTTTACAGGTGATGAAACCAGTATTTCCCAAGCTGGGCTTGAAGGAAAAGTAGGAGTTACCCAGTGGAGAAAAGTTGTTCTAGATAAGACAAAGAAATATAATGGTGTATCTTTTTTTCTTTTTTTATAGTTTATTTTGGTATCATTAATCTACAATTACACGTGCAATATTATGGTGATTAAACTATCCCCTTCATCAGGTCCCCCCCACCAACCCCATATAATGGTGTATCTTATAGGGAGGAGGAGGGCATTAATAATAGTTGTATGTTTCTAGAACAGTGGTTCACAAAAATGATCCCAGTACCAGGTGCCTCAGCATCACCTGAAAGCTTAGGTAAATTTTCAGGCGTCATTCTAAATCGATTGAATCAGAAATTCTAGGGGTAAAGCCCAGCAATCTGCATTTTAACATGTGTTACAGGTGATTCTGATGCCCTAAAGTTTCAGATGTTCTCGAGCACTTAAGTGCTAGGTAGGAAGTAAGGAAAGATGTAACTGGGCTGGTAAACAAAGACCAGGTATCTTGGAGGTATCCTTGCCACATACAGAAGACTGAGCTTTTCATTAGAAAGTGATAGGAGTTGCTAAAGATGTTAAGTAGGGAAGGCAGGTTTAGTAGGTCAAATGGAGGATAGAATTAGATGAGGTGGGGGCTGTAACAGGGAGACACTGGAGTCCAGGAGAGAATCCTCATAAGCCAGTTATCTGGAATAGATGCTTAATATATAAAACTAAAGATGTTCAAGTTACTATCCTGTGCTTCCTCTACATAATTACCCCATGGGTATAAAAATATACAATAATTTCCTTAAAAGGCTGAGTATTCCAAAGCCCAATTATATAATAAAGATAATAAAGCAATGGGAACCAAGTACAACTAGCTGGAGCATAGAACAGAAGGATATCACCGAAGTAGATTTGCTTGGAAATTATATGATGATTTTATAGAATAGATGAATAGTGATTTTCCAATCATTCAAAGCTAGTCATTCAAAACTTTTGTTTTAAATATAATTTTGGATATGTGCAGAGTAACTTAAAAGCTCATCATTTTAGACACAAAAAAGTGCTAGGGACAGTCAGTGTAGAGTACTTCTATAATGTAAGACTACAGTATTATTTTGTCTTCTTCCTATTATTTTGCAATGTTTAAAATAAAATGTATTATCACTTACTGGAAAGCCGGGAAGTTCTACCAGACCCTACTTCACATGTGAAGCCTAAATATATTCATATCATAAACCTTAACATATGAATGACTATTGTATTTTTTATATTCCATAAGGCAAAAGAATAGTTTAAAATATATATGCTTGGATACAACAGTATTATGAAATGCTCTAATACTTTCACTGTTATTACATGCACTATGTTAGTGAAAAAATCTTCTGATGTTAGTGAAGAATCTTTCATTTCTTATCAAGAAAATAAAAACTACTTTAGCATCTTTATTTTGGAATTTTAATACACATATACACTTTTTTTCTATAAAGCATCTTACATTTTATTCCATTTTGCAGTTGAGGAAATGTGATATTTAAAAATTAGAATGTAGGCACTCCTTCCTGTAACCCCAAATTCAACTGTAGTTTTTCTGAAGAAAGTGGTTTCTCCACATTAATACTCTTGACTCTAAAGTCTATTTGTAAAATGAATGTCAAGTTTGTTTCACAAATTCTTTTTAAGAATGAAAATGATCTTTTTTCTAACTTTAATGAAATTTTATGGTCTATAGGAGTTACCCTTTGATTATTTTTTGCATGATTAAAAATTTGCAAATTCTGTGGCTCCAAGGAGCCTACCTGTCATAAACAGCTTTCACCTTCTAAACCACAAAACAGGTCTGAATTGCTTGAGCATTAGAACTAATTGCCTGCCTACTTCAAAGGAAGAACCAGAAAAGTGGAGGGGGGCAAGTCACAGAAGCAGAGGCGGTGCAGGCAAACCCATCTCTAGAGGTTATGAGTTGTGGCTTGGAAGAGCTCAGCAAAGTTATGGCCTCAGAACTGCTGTTTGCGATTAAGTTGATGGGGAGAGCCTACCCACAATCTTTCCCGGCTGCTGACACAGAGTCTTTGTTCACATTCAGATTTCTCAAACTGTTGCCAGGGTCAGGCTGAGGTCAGACACCGCAGTGATGTATAGAAGAACATGTCTGGGAATTTCTCTCACACTTAAAACACATACTAGTAAATGAAGAAGAAGACCCTGGAAAAATTGCCTGATGAGACGCAGATTAAAGTAATTTTTTCATTTAGTACCTTCATAATTTTCGTTTTCTTCTCCTGACACACATATTTTATTAATGTGAGTTGCGATAGCCCTTACAATTTTATGTCCCCTCAAGATAAGGGCACTCGGTAGCACTCTGACACTTCATTTTGCAGCCCTGGGGGAAAGGTCCAGTAAATCTACTCAGAGAAGTCTTGCATCCTTTCCCCAGGATGAGTTGAAAAGTAATTGCCATGGGCTGTTGTAGGTCGTGGCCTGACACTGGGGGTCGCATCATGTGTGTGGACTTGGCAGGGACACATCCCAGTCCAGTCATGATCTCAGCCTACAGCCTCGAAAACTGAGCCAGGCCACTGCCCCACCCAGCCCGGCCCCTGCGGGGAGGAGGGAGCCTCTGTTTGATCAGTAATTATCACTGTTGGGGAAAAGCAGGCTAGAGCCCTAAGAAGTGTGGATTCTCTTCTTAAAGTAAAATGTCCATGTGTATTTGCCTGAAGGAGAAGCTTCTCTTTCAGGTGACAGACCCCTCCCCGCCCCCACAACAAGGACCTCTCTGCTGCTTTTGTGCGGTGGCAGAGTGCAAGGATGGAACGGGTGGGTTTGTATGGTGCCTCTGAGGACTCACAGTTGAAAAAACTCTTGTTTCAAATGTGTTAAATGTCCTGGTTTCCCCTTAGCTTTCCCCACAGTTGAGTTTTCCCCCAGTGAGCCCAGAACTGCCCCCTCTGTTGTTTCTTGCCCGCACAGTGGCAGAGCATGCATGGCTGGCAAGTGAGGCACTAAATAGCATTTTTGTGTGTGTGTTCAGCTGCTACATATGACAGTGGATATTTCATTCTCCTGTCAGAATGTTATTAATAAAACATGGGGTGTGGAGAGGACCACGATTTCCCCTTTCAACCGCTCTAGCATTTGCAATGAAAATTTTATGCAGTGTGTAATTTTCAGTTAATGCTTGACACTTAAGATGTCCATAGCAGCATTTTGTATGGTTATTGAAGGGTTAATTGTATCATGTTCCCTGCATAAAAGCTCCGCTTATCAAAAGCAAATAGTAGAGGGTATGCAAATGTGTGTCGATGACCTTTTGCCTTTTCAGGGTTAATTTATATGGTCGTTAAAGATTTTATGAAATTGAGCAGCCCAGGCTTCAAATCCCATTTTACCTCCTTCTCCGAATTTATGTAATTCCTACCTGGACAGGGGAATATGATTTTTATTTTTTTGTGCTGCAATGAAAACAGCATGCCATGTTGTGGGGAGTTGAGAGCCTGGTTATCTGGCATTACTCAGATTGCTAAAAATTCATTAAAATGTGACATCAGCACAGTGAGAGACAAACGATCACAGGATGAAAGAGAACAGTGGGCCTTTCACGGATCAGTGCTGCCCAGACCCAGCATAGAGGCTAACTGCATAAACAGATTAATCCCCCGGCAGCAGCATAACTAAGATTTACAGAATAATTAAATAGGGTTGAGTTACTCTGAGGATTTCCATGTAATCTAGCTGGTGTGAACCCGCGAATGAGGTGTGGGGTGATGTGGTTGTCATAGAAGTACACCTTCTTATGTCCTATGCCCCGGATAGCTCCCCCTATAGAAAAAGAAAAAGAAAAGAAAATCCTAGTGTAGCTGAAGTTTTGAAATCTCACTCTATGACAGATTCCAAAAAATTCCTCTGGGGTCTGAGGCCTGAATGCAGGACTGAATGCAATCTTACATTCAACCTGTTGTTGACACATTATTTCACAAAGAATTTTTTCTAAGAATTTGAAAAAATTGGTTTGTGCTATCTATCCAAGTCCATGGAACAGAAGGTCCATGTTGCTTAGAAGGGTCTACTATTGAAATGACAGAACTGCCTTATAACCATTTAGAAATCTTAGAAATCTTTTCTAGCTTTATCTGTACTTAAAATGATTTCTTTTAATTTAGTACTGGCACGTTTTCTCAATGGATATAAAAGAAATTGCTTTAGATAAAATTGACTTCGGTCGAGTCACTAGGTTCTAATACAGACTTCTGAATAAACATATTATGTTTTGAGAATGCATGTCTGCAGATGATCCATACATAACAAAGTTTTGAAATGGCCAGGTAGGTTATTTTAGTGTACATTTTTCTGGGGTTTTCAATCCAACTGACTGGTCTGCCTCTCTTAACAGAAGAACAAAGTGAGGAGGCAGAAGGCGCTATTAAACCCACAGCAGTGGCTGAGGATGATGAGAAAGACACAAGGGAGAGAGACAGGAGTGAAGGCAAAAACCCTAATAAAGAGTCTGGTAAGATGCTAGAATCTTTCACCTTTCCTTCCCCCACCCCCAACCCCAACCCTGCAATCAGCCCTTCTTTGACACACTCCCCCCAAAGCTTATTAAAAGCTTTTATTCATTTTAAACTGTCTGAACATACCCACCACTATTCATTGCATGTGCATTTTGCATGTGATTTCTATCAGTAGCCTCCCATTGACCTATTTTTAATCATAACCATCTGACAGAATAGATGTGGATAAGTTGAAGAATATTACAGGACGACCAGTGAGATTATTTTTTAATCAAATCAGTTTGTGTGCTTGTAATTTTTTAAGCGCCTTTCATTAATCTTAGCTATACTTGTGATTCCTCTGATGGCATATTAATTTTTCATAAGCATGGGATTAGATATCACTTGAATTTTTTTCATTCAGTCACATGCCCCCACACAGACCACGTAACCCTAAAAATAAATGTTATTTTTTCCTTGCTCTTTTACAACTCACACTCAGGAATTTGCTCTTTTTAAGGGCATCTATTTGAGGCATTTCAAATAAAATCCAGTGGAAAAGTTTACAGATGATTCAGCCTAAGAAAGAGGAAATATCATTGAAAAGGGATTAGGTGCTGGGTAATTTTGATCTTCCAGAATAGACAAATCCCAGTAATGAAAGCTACTGTCTTTGAAAACAAACCTTCATGTCATGACATTTACTTGTGCACAAACAAACCTTAGGCCAGCATCTGGTGTGGATACCTAAGGCTTTTTCTGTGTTTGGTTTGGCAAATATATGACTTCATCCATGCTTTGTATGTATGAGATGGAAATCTATGGTCGCAATGAATATTACATTGGCTACTTCTGCTGCACGCTATACCTAGTTTTATTATGTTGGACTCATTGAAGCAGAAGAAGTGCTGAAACAGGTTCAAGCCTATTACTTTCAGGTACTCATCTATCTTTTCCTTGAATACCAGTGACAGCCACATATAAAGAAGCTTGTTTTCACTATGAAGACATTGGGTTGTACAAAAAAAAATACCATCTTTATATGCAAGTTTATTTAAACCTGAATGATCCCACATTTGTAATTCAGTCTTTGCATATCTAATCTGCATTTCCCTCAAAAATTATTTGAAGGCCCTGCTTTCTCCCCACCCCACACAGTTCAATGCTAAATTTCTCCCTGGAGTCTGGGGAGAGAGCACCACTTAAATTTGCATCTAGGATATAGTGGCTAACGTGATTCTAATTTGATTTAAACAAAGAGTATCTCAGGTTGGTATTGAGCATAAAGTGATGTAAAAAAGATGTCATAGCTGTGTATTACTAAGTTAGATCCTGCAATTACTGACAAGGAATTTGAAGTACCTAGTGATCAGTTAAGGTCAAGGGCAGTGTCATCTAAACCCCATTTGAAAAGAATTGGAAATAGCAAGGTAGTCAGTTTTTTCACTCTCTAGGATAGTCCTCCTCAAAGCTAGTTGCTTGACTAGTTCGGGGGGGCAGGATTCTGTCCTCATTTAGGGGCTTCTTTCTCACGGTGATACCAAAAGGAGCTGCAGAGTCTGTCCCTCCCATTCTTCAGAAGAATGTGTAAAACACACAGAGAGCCCATTCGTGGTCAGTGAGTGCGCATGTTAACACTTAGCTATATGACATCATGCTAGGTTTTAAATATCTAATGCCAGGTATAAGATGGATCCGGGAATTCTTGAAAATGGACCCAGTCTTACCACTGAGGGAAGAGTCCTGTTTGGAACATACCACAGCTGCAGGGACTCTTATCTCCACCAGCACCATTTCCTGCTGTGTATAAATAATGAGCCCGATCACTCCCTAATGGCCTGATGACTTATTGTACTTTCTTGGGCTCCTAATCGTACAATCCAGACAAAACTTGGGCATCCGAGAGGATACAGAGCATTGCATAATGGTAGTTGTTTAAAACAAAATTTTGCTCCTTTATAAATGTCTCCCAGGTATATCTATAGGGGTAGAAAGGCGATTTAAGCACCAACGAAAAGCAATTACTGAGATGCAAATATTTAGCCTTGAAACCTCCTGGATTTTAAGACGACAGTTATTGTTATTAATAATGAACATGAACTAACAAAGTTTTCAGTTTTCTAAATTGAATCTGATTAGGTGAAAAAATTATTGCACGGATATTTCTCCTTGTAAATATTTCTAATGATTGAGTAACTACTTATTTATATATCATTTCTTTCTTACGTCAGCTATAAATGTGAAAAAATACTGGCAAACTTATAAATTAATCACTACCTTACTGTGTTAGATGGGAAAATTGCATGACCCCACTTTAATACAGAAATTTTTAGATAGGAAGGAATTAACACATGTTAGGAAGACTATGTTTGTATAAGCTGTTGTGGTGTATTGCTGACATTAATCTCTAGGACTAGAGCTTTCAAAATGAGACTTGCAATATGCAAGTTATATTTGCTGAATATTCATTCATAATAGAAAAGCCTCCTAATGCCTCATTTATATTGTCATTTAAATCTAGTGCCACTTTAGATTAATTATAATCCAAATTATAGCTCTGTGCACTACAAGAATTAATATAGAGTTTATCTAGATTAATACATTTGCATTGAAAATGTAATATGTCTCTGCCATAGCCAAGGGGACCACTTTTTAATAAGGGAGTAAACATGAGGAAAGATGGAAATTAACCTTCATTATTGCAATTAAAATTATCCTTTCATTCTAGTCTCATTAGAAAGAATACTGTACCAGTAATTATAATTTAGAATTATTTGGAGTTGAATAACATCTTCTCTTATATCCAAGTTTTATAGTATTCAAACTTTATCAAATACCACTGATTGATAAATAATAACTCAGTATTATGTTTTATTGTTTTTCAAGATTTGCTTTGAGTACATATGTGTTATTGGATTTTCCTTGCTTGTTATGACTATAAGCCATTTGACAGCCTTCTGTATTTTAGGGATTGAAAATTATTAAGTAGGCGGCATCTGAATTGAAATGAATTGTGTCATTTTTATATTAGCAGTCTCATGCAAGTTAAATAATCCCATAACTGACAGATAATCATTAGCTCATCTAGTTGGCAGTGCTTATTTGTAATTACACTTCCTTTTTTTTTTGCTAAAACGTAGTACAATGGCAATGTTTCTTGAGATTATTGTGATGTCCTTAATAACACAAAATGAATTATGACTGCATTTCCAAATTTTGTCTACGGTAACAAATAGGTTTTATTTCAAATAAAGTTTCATATAAACTATGAGTAATCACAAAACTTCATCAAACCTTTCAAAAATTGACTGGTCCTTATTTAATATAAGATATTTCTAGAATAAAACAATGTAGGAAAAAAAACAGTTGATTTCCTATAATTTACCAGGGAGGCCATAACACCTGAAATAGTGCCCCTTAGTAGCAAAGCTTGCATGCAACTTCCATCATCTTTGCAAATAATCCTGATGACCTGCCTTATTCTCAAGAGTCTGTTTTTGTCTTATGTTATTACATCTCAGCATTCTCTGCTTTTTATCAATGGCATTTATTTCTGGGGTGCCCAGCTACAGTTAGGGGTCCTAGTCTTTATTTATAACCTTTTAAAATTAAAATATAATGGTTTTTAGGAAGCTTCTAACTTATATTAAGATCATGGTCTAATTAATTAATTAGCCAAAAAATACTGAAGTTGACATATAGTGGGTGGAATACTATAGCTAACAGTTATCACAATGACTAGGAATTAATGACCCTAAAACTTAATTAACTCTTTTTATTTTCTTGATGCGGCATGAAATGTCAGTAAATTCAAAAACAATTACATTGTTGATGAATATTAATAAATATCAAAATAAGAACATGTATTAATTATACCAATGTATCATATAATCTTTGTAAGATATTTTAAACCTTGAAATCAAGTTTTGATCCTTTATATCAGCAATATTAGAGCATATGTGCTTATGAAAATAAGTCCATAGTTATATCTTTAATAGATTTAGGAGTTTCTGGAAGGTTTATTCTATTTCTGATGTTCCATAAGGTCTATAAGCAGTAAAAGTCATGGAAATTCTCTTTTAACTTCTATGTGACTGTCTTTAATAGCATAGGGAATTGAACCAACGTATTTGATCATGAGTGATTCTACCGTGTACACAGAAGAATGATAGGGGAATATGACATACTATTAACATAGTCTTACCCATTAATGGGGAACTTCTTAAGACATCTTCCAGTCTCACAGGAGAAAGCAACTGACAGACATTTGCTGATTTAAATGACAATCATTTTAAACAACTTGATCTGACACTGTAAGCAGTAAATTTTATTTGCAAATACTATATATCATATTATTTTCATTAATGTTTAACACTCCCAAAACAATGGCACAAAATGTATTTTGCTTTGAGAAAAAAAAACTTTTTTGATGTCAGAATTAATTATGAAATAAACATTCCTGTTTTTGACATATCTTTGGGTATCAAATACTTGGATATTATTTAATATGTAACAAAATTCTTCAGCCTATCTCAAATTTAAGTTCATTCAAATATAAATATGAGAAATATTTTTTTCAAATATCAAGAAAAAAATCTAAATTTCTCCAAGGCATATGTATATATGATACAAAAGTACTCACTCAAATAAAATCTAGTGTTTGTAAATCTGGAAGTCAATCTCAGTGTAATTTGTTGAAGACATAGCACTAATTCTGTACCTACCATAAACCTCAGGGGAATAAAATTGTTGTCATTATTTCATTTAGGTTCTATTTTAATTTTGGTCTCCTCAGAGTCATTTTTACTTTTAAATTTCTTTCTGAATTTGGAACTTCTGAAATTACTTATATGGTATAAAACATGCATCTCTATCCAGGATAAAAAAAAAAAAGAATGTATTTTTGGGGTTCATTTTTACTTTGTTTCCATAACATCCTTGACCTTATTTTTAAATTAAAACTGGGTTAGTTTGCAATAAGATGCAATTTGTTCATTTATATGAACCGTATGTGGATTGAAAAAATCAAGATAAATCTTCATGCACAGCATACAATCAGATTACGCCTGGACTCTATATTTACGTGGGGTCTGATAGCAATCAATGGTTTAGCTTCGTTGCATTTCAAGATGTATTTGCACCCAGTTGTCCAGGGATAGTGTCCTCACCCTGGAAATAATTTAGTTGCAAATTGACTGGAAGATGGTGAAAATTGAAAGTTAAAATTAGAAATACTCATAATAAACAGCAGAAAAAAGGTCAGATGATGCCGTGCTATGATGAGATTGGAATGGATGGTAAATGAGGTTTTCTGTTTGTCGTGAGATATATGTGACATGCCTACCCAATGTTGCTGTAGCACCCAGCCTCGCAGAGGAGATTATCGGGAAAATTGATGCTGGAAAGAATTTTCTGTTAGATTGTGAAATTAGAATCACACTCTTTTCTTTGATGTGTGTGAGGCTCCTACACATTACCTTGCTCATCTAGGCAAAATTTTAAACTGTCTTTAACACCTAGTATTTGGATTAACCTCATAAAACAATTGTCTTCTTGATACCTGGATCATAATATTATGTGTCCAGCCAACTGCTAAAACATCTAAAGCGAAGAGTAAATCACAAATGCAGCAGCAGATATGCCTACTTAATTTTTAAATCCTACATTCACCACATAGAAATATTATTTTCATTTCTGAATTATAACTAGTCAGCTCTCCTCAGAATTTTCAGATGTTTTCAGTGTCCAAGAATTTTAGAAAAGAGATAGGTAATTAAACGTTGCTAAACATAATTATTTTCTAAGTTAGCATTTGTGAATGGGAGGAGATTGCTTTAATGTGATAAAGGCATTCTGAGACCCCAGAGAGCACATGCTATCGATGAATCTTTCAAGGTCTCCTAGGGTTATCTAAACATGAGACAGGAGTACATTTTAAAATATATTTATAAAGTCCACTTAGTCTGTGGACAAAATGAAGTGGGCTTTTTGCCTTTTGAGATTAACATCATGTAAAAGTGCTTGTCCGGTTATTTTTGTGATTCAGTGGATTTAAAGTCACGCTATTTGAAAATGATGTAATTTTTCAGAATTTGACATGGTTAGTCTTTTAAAATTGATGTGTTCTATTCTTTTTGGGGCAGCAGGAATAATCACACCAGAAAAGGAACTAAAAGTCAGTGTGGGAGGGGGGACCCAGCCACTCCTGCTGGCAAAAGAAGAGGATGTCGCAGCAAAAAGATCAAAGCCAACAGAGGACAGTAAATTCTGTCATGAACAGGTAAATATGATTTTTCCCCCTTTGCTGGGAAAACCTGTGTTTTTGTGTGTTTTTTGTTTGTTTTTGTTTCTATTTTTAATTATTGGTCCTAATAGTTGTAGAACCCCAAATGAAGCCATGTTGTTGAAATCGTATGTTGACATTGCAATTGGCAATATAATTAACTCTTGGTATTACTTTTAATGTTCTGAAGTCATCAAAATACACTGACTAATAGTAGCCATGTTTATTCAATATTTTCCAGTTCTTTCAGTGTCCTTATTGTAACTACAACAGTAGGGACCAAAGTCGTATCCAGATGCACGTCCTATCCCAGCATTCAGTGCAGCCGGTCATTTGCTGCCCCCTCTGCCAGGACGTCCTCAGCAACAAAATGCACCTACAGCTGCATCTGACGCATCTGCACAGTGTGTCTCCAGACTGTGTAGAGAAGCTGCTTATGACAGTAAGGATACCAAATGCTGATGCGTGTGTGACATAATCTCGGTAAAAGTATCAACACAAAGTCTGTAATTATTGGTTGGTAGAAATTTATGTCTTCTGTAGTCCTTAAGGCTTTTTGCTGACTGTGTTCTAAATATCACAGTTCAAGGCCCATTTGTTGTCTCTTTTGCTTAGGGGAATAAAACAAGGCGTAGCTTATTCAGTGTTTTGCGGTCTTATTTTCCTATCTACTTAATCAAATGGCTCATGTGGGCACATCGAGTTTCAAACCTCCTTGATTATCATCATAAAAGAATTAGACCTCCAAAAACCTTCAGACCATATTTTAAAAGAAGAATACAGCATTGCAACAGCGTTGGTCTGAAGTCGGAAGGGATGGCACTGGCCTGTAAGATGCACACAATGTCCCTGTTTTGGATGGAAAGATGTTAAATGGAATATGCAACTTGCCAAGAGGCAGATGTGATGGAGCCTGTGACTTCTGGGGTGCATTTGACATGAACCCCTTGGGTTTTCACAGGTTCCTGCCCCTGATGTGATGGTGCCGAACAGCTTGCTACTGCCAGCAGCCTCCTCTGAGAAATCGGAGAGGGACACTCCTGCAGCCATCACAGCTGAGGGATCTGGGAAGTATTCAGGTATGCCAGGCAATGATCAAAATCTGCAGAAAACACATTCAGGGGACATTCGTGGGGTGTTCCAAGATTATTAGTATCAGACTTTAAGAAAATGCAGAGAGGAGCAAAAAGGTATGACATTTTTAAGAGCCACATGTAGCATCTACTTCTCTGTGACTGCCCTTGGGTGACCCACATGTCAATGTGTGCTCTAATTCCTGGACACTGGTATCATGGTTATGGCCCTTGGTAGCACACTGATTGCAGCATACTCTAATTACCTTTGACTTGTTTTCTTCCCTATCCTGAAATTCCTTGAGGTCAAGGGTGATTTCATATCCCCAGTGTCCAATACAGTGCCTGCCACATAGGTGCTCAATAATCATTTCCTCAAAGTATCAAGTAATCAGAAACCTTCAGAGACTCCTACTTACACTATTTGGTGGCATTAAAGCAGTCGGTTTTCTTCTTGTAAGCGATGTATCTGCTTTCTTCCATAGGTGAAAGTCTAGTGGATGACAAAAGCATGGCAGGTCTTGATGATTCAAAGGCTGGTGTGGAAATAAAGAGTGAGGAGCAGAAACCAGCTAAAGAAACCATGGAGGTATCAGAATGGCATAAAAACAGCAGTAAGGACATGAAAATCCCTGACGCACTGCAAGATCAATTGAGCGAACAGCAAAAGAGGCAGCCACTCTCTGTTTCGGACCGCCACGTTTATAAGTATCGCTGTAACCATTGTAGCTTGGCTTTTAAGACTATGCAGAAGCTTCAGATACATTCCCAGTATCATGCGATTCGGGCCGCAACGATGTGTAATCTCTGCCAGCGTAGTTTCCGTACATTCCAGGCTTTAAAAAAACACTTGGAAGCAGGCCACCCCGAACTGAGTGAAGCTGAACTTCAACAGCTGTATGCTTCTTTGCCCGTGAATGGTGAACTCTGGGCTGAGAGTGAAACTATGGCTCAGGACGACCATGGCCTGGAGCAGGAAATGGAGAGAGAGTACGAGGTGGACCACGAAGGGAAGGCAAGTCCTGTAGGAAGTGATAGTAGCTCTATTCCAGATGACATGGGCTCTGAACCAAAGCGGACCTTACCTTTTAGAAAAGGGCCAAATTTTACAATGGAAAAATTCCTTGATCCATCTCGCCCATATAAATGTACAGTGTGTAAAGAGTCATTCACCCAAAAGAACATTCTCTTGGTCCATTATAATTCAGTTTCTCATCTGCATAAGTTGAAAAAGGTCTTGCAGGAAGCCTCCAGTCCTGTTCCTCAAGAAACCAACAGCAGCACAGATAACAAGCCCTACAAGTGCAGCATCTGCAATGTTGCGTACAGCCAAAGCTCGACCTTGGAAATCCACATGCGGTCTGTGCTCCACCAGACAAAGGCGAGGGCCGCAAAGCTGGAGCCAAGTGGTCATGCGGCCAGTGGGCACAGCATTGCAGCTGTTAATAGTCCTGGCCAAGGGATGTTAGATTCCATGAGTTTAACAGCGGTAAGCAGCAAGGAAACCCACTTAGATGCCAAAGAACTAAATAAAAAGCAAACTCCGGAATTAATCTCTGCTCAAGCTACTCATCACCCACTGCAGTCACCAGCACAAATTCAGATGCAACTACAGCACGAGTTACAACAACAAGCTGCATTCTTTCAGCCTCAGTTTCTAAATCCGGCCTTTTTGCCTCACTTTCCTATGACCCCGGAAGCACTGCTGCAATTTCAGCAGCCTCAGTTTCTCTTTCCATTCTACATACCTGGGACGGAGTTCAGCCTGGGGCCAGACTTGGGCTTGCCGGGCTCTGCCACATTCGGTATGCCCGGCATGACAGGAATGGCTGGATCTTTGCTTGAAGACTTGAAGCAGCAGATTCAAACCCAACATCACATTGGCCAGACCCAACTGCAGATACTCCAGCAGCAAGCGCAGCAGTTCCAGACCACACAGCCCCAGCTGCAGTCTCAAAAACAGCAGCAGGTGCAGGCAAGCAAGTCCTCGAAACAGGAGCAGACTAGCAATGCCACTGCAGACTGCCCGGGCGTAAAGGATGTGCCCCCATACAAGGAGGCAGAAGAGGTGGCTGAAAAGCAAGAAAAGCCAAAGCAAGAATTTTTAAGTGAAGGGGAAGGACTCAAAGAAGGTAAGGACACAAAGAAGCAGAAATCTTTGGAACCACCCATCCTGCCACCGCGAATAGCTTCTGGGGCGAGAGGAAATGCAGCCAAAGCATTACTGGAAAACTTTGGTTTTGAACTGGTCATTCAGTATAATGAGAACAGGCAGAAGGTTCAGAAGAAGGGCAAAATCGGTGAAGGGGAAAACACTGATAAACTGGAATGTGGAACGTGTGGAAAATTGTTCTCCAATGTTCTCATTTTGAAGAGTCACCAAGAACATGTACACGGGCAGTTTTTTCCATATGGGGCACTGGAAAAATTTGCTCGTCAATACAGGGAGGCCTATGATAAGCTCTATCCCATCTCGCCATCCTCGCCAGAGACGCCACCTCCACCGCCCCCGCCTCCCCCGCTGCCTGCAGCCCCTCCACAACCCTCTTCCTTGGGCCCCGTCAAAGTCCCCAGCACGGGGCCCACTCCCCTCCAGGCTCCGCCGCCCACTCCGCCGCCACCCCCACCTCCGCCTCCGCCCCCGCCCCCACCGCCTCCCCCTTCTGCTCCTGCGCCCGTCCAGCTGCCTGTTTCCCTAGACCTGCCACTCTTTCCTTCCATTATGATGCAGCCCGTGCAACACCCCGCGCTTCCCCCCCAGCTTGCGCTGCAGCTGCCCCAGATGGACGCTCTCTCGGCTGATCTCACCCAGCTTTGCCAGCAGCAGCTCGGATTAGATCCCAACTTCTTAAGACACTCTCAGTTCAAACGCCCACGCACAAGAATTACAGACGACCAGCTGAAAATCCTGAGGGCTTATTTTGACATCAATAATTCTCCGAGCGAAGAACAGATCCAAGAAATGGCGGAGAAATCTGGCCTGTCTCAAAAAGTCATCAAGCACTGGTTTCGAAATACGCTTTTTAAGGAACGACAGAGAAATAAGGATTCGCCATACAACTTCAGTAACCCTCCCATAACTGTTTTGGAAGACATCAGAATTGATCCACAGCCCTCCTCTTTAGAACATTACAAATCCGACGCATCATTCAGCAAAAGGTCTTCTAGAACGAGGTTTACTGACTACCAGCTTAGGGTCCTACAAGACTTTTTTGACACAAATGCTTACCCGAAAGATGACGAAATAGAACAACTTTCCACTGTTCTCAATTTACCTACCCGCGTTATTGTTGTATGGTTCCAGAATGCACGACAGAAGGCAAGGAAGAGTTATGAGAATCAAGCAGAAACTAAAGATAATGAAAAAAGAGAACTCACTAATGAACGGTATATTAGAACAAGCAACATGCAGTACCAGTGTAAAAAGTGCAATGTGGTTTTCCCCAGAATCTTTGACTTGATCACGCATCAGAAAAAGCAGTGTTATAAGGATGAAGATGATGACGCCCAAGACGAAAGCCAAACCGAGGACTCCATGGATGCCGCAGACCAAGTCTTGTATAGACACTGCCCAACGTCTGGCCAAACGGATGCAGCCAGAAATGCTGCCATCCCTGCAGCGAGTTGTGGCTCTGGGACTAGCACCCCTCTGATCCCTTCACCCAAACCAGAACCTGAGAAGACATCTCCGAAACCTGAATATCCCACAGAAAAGCCAAAGCAGCGTGACCCTTCTCCCCCTTCTCAAGTCACCAAACCAGCCCTGCCGTTAGCGTCGACTTCCTCAGACCCACCGCAGGCCTCTGCAGCTCAGCCACCGCCACAGCCACCAAAACCACCCCAGCTTCTGGGAAGACCTCCCTCGGCCTCCCAGACCCCGGTCCCTTCCAGTCCACTGCCAATCTCCATGACTTCTCTCCAGAATAGTCTACCTCCACAGTTACTACAATACCAATGTGATCAGTGTACAGTTGCCTTCCCGACTCCGGAACTCTGGCAGGAGCACCAGCACATGCACTTCCTCGCTGCGCAAAACCAATTCCTTCACTCTCCCTTCCTGGAGAGGCCCCTGGATATGCCCTACATGATATTCGACCCCAACAGCCCGCTGATGACTGGACAGCTGCTGAGTGGTTCTCTCGCACAGATGCCGCCTCAGACCGGCTCCTCCCATGCCACAGCCCCTGCAACCGTTGCTGCTTCTCTTAAAAGGAAACTGGATGATAAAGAAGATAATAATTGCAGTGAAAAGGAAGGAGGGAATAGCGGTGAAGACCAGCACCGAGATAAACGTTTGAGAACCACAATCACCCCAGAGCAACTGGAAATCCTCTATGAAAAATACTTGTTGGATTCCAATCCTACCAGAAAAATGCTTGATCATATTGCACGTGAAGTGGGGCTGAAAAAACGCGTCGTGCAAGTTTGGTTCCAGAATACACGAGCCCGAGAGAGGAAAGGCCAGTTCAGAGCGGTGGGTCCCGCGCAGTCCCATAAACGGTGTCCGTTCTGCCGAGCCCTGTTTAAGGCAAAGTCAGCCTTGGAAAGCCACATTCGCTCTCGGCACTGGAATGAAGGAAAGCAGGCGGGATACAGCTTGCCACCAAGCCCTTTGATAGCAACAGAAGATGGGGCCGAAAGCCCGCAGAAGTACATTTATTTTGATTATCCATCTTTGCCCTTAACAAAAATTGATCTATCAAGTGAGAACGAACTGGCTTCAACTGTGTCAACACCTGTTAGTAAAACAGCAGAGCTGTCACCGAAGAATCTTTTAAGCCCTTCTTCTTTCAAAGCAGAATGTTCTGAGGATGTAGAGAATTTAAACGCCCCTCCTGCTGAGGCCGGCTTTGATCAAAATAAAACTGATTTTGATGAGACTTCATCAATTAATACAGCGATCAGTGACGCCACCACCGGAGACGAGGGGAACACTGAGATGGAGAGTGCCGCGGGAAGCTCTGGAGATGGGAAGCCAGTTCTGTCCCCCAAGGAGCCCAAAACTCTGGACGCTTTGCAGAAAACCGCAACCACACCCACCGCAGAGGTGTGTGATGAAAAATTTCTCTTTTCTCTCACGAGTCCCTCCATACATTTCAATGATAAAGATAGTGAGCATGACCAAAGCTTTTATATCACGGACGACCCCGATGACAATGCTGACCGCAGCGAAACATCCAGCATAGCTGACCCGAGTTCACCGAATCCGTTTGGATCCAGCAATCCTTTCAAATCCAAAAGTAACGATCGACCAGGACACAAGCGTTTCAGAACCCAAATGAGCAATCTTCAACTCAAGGTTCTCAAGGCCTGCTTTAGTGACTACCGAACTCCAACCATGCAAGAGTGTGAAATGCTAGGGAATGAGATTGGTCTGCCCAAGCGTGTGGTGCAGGTGTGGTTCCAGAATGCAAGGGCAAAGGAAAAAAAATTTAAAATCAACATAGGGAAGCCTTTCATGATTAATCAAAGTGGAACAGAAGGCACCAAACCAGAGTGTACCCTCTGTGGGGTGAAGTACTCTGCCCGCTTGTCCATCAGAGATCATATCTTCTCCAAGCAGCACATTTCGAAAGTGAGGGAGACCGTTGGGAGTCAGCTTGATCGGGAGAAAGATTACTTGGCTCCAACCACCGTTCGACAGCTGATGGCACAGCAAGAACTTGATCGTATAAAGAAAGCGTCAGATGTGCTGGGCTTAGCAGTACAGCAGCCAAGCATGATGGACAGCACCTCCCTTCATGGCATCAGCCTGCCAGCAGCCTATCCAGGACTCCCCGGCCTTCCTCCAGTCCTTCTCCCTGGAATGAATGGTCCATCCTCTTTGCCTGGATTTCCACAAAACTCAAACAGTAAGTCATTTCAAGGAAAGTCAGTCTAATTAATTAAGTGATATTAGGAAGCCAATCATGTGTAACCAAGAACAGGGTACATTTGGATCTCTTTTTAATTTCAGTAAGGAAAATCATTAAATTATTTGAAATATATATTTTATTTGGCTATAATTAATAACCAGGAAGCAAGTCAACCCGAACATATGCAGAGAAATGAAGAGTAGGTAGGGCATAGCAGTGTCTCAGAAATATATTATTTATATCACCTTTATGTCTTAGACATATTCCTTTATATATTCATTTCAATACTAATTTCAAACACAAACATGTGGCATAATATTTGGCATTTCAGCACAAACATGCTGCGTAATACTTAGTATACATATTAAGAAAGTTAAGCATTAATACATTTAATTGGTATTTTAATTTATGCTCTTTCCAAGGGACATGTTTGTTTTTTTCTGTAAGTGCCAGGAGGTTCAAAAATTAAGGGTCCTCTAGCCACAGGAATTCACCCACATTATACCTAGCATGTAATAAAGCTTATGTTTAAAGTTTAATTATTAAAAATATGACTGCTGTGATCATTTGTAATTTAGCATTGATATAAGATTTTGATTTTTGTAGCATCCATTGTTACTTACTATTTAAATAAATTAATAACCTTAGAAATATGTTCATATTTCTCCATGCCTTTTTACCCCCACCCCCACACAAGGTATATTATTAAGTCACACAAAATTATAATGGTGTTTGAGGCAACCCCAGAGGTTGAATCCAGTTCTGCGTTCATCAAGACAAATATAACTTGTGCAGTTCAGACTTTGTGAGGAAGTGTAGGTATCCAATTATATTAGGCTGAAAAAATGAATATAGTGTGCTAGACAATCACATAGACAAACATAAAAATGTTAAATATTTTATGTTATATGAAAGTTACATATCATCCAAAATAGAAAAAAAAATGGTTCTTATAATTTCTTCTTCAGAGTTTTATTTTCAAATTGATAGTTTTTTTCTTTTCAAAAGGAAATTTTGACATTCTAAACAGACCTATTTACAATGAGCCAATTACATACACCTACTAACTTCCCAAAATATGTGAGAGAGCTTTTTTAATTTTTACATAAGTTTCAAACATTACTTGAATTTCTAATAAAATTTCATCTTTCTCTTATAAAAAGCAAATTGCTATTTACTGTTTTAACTTTTAGCTTGGGAGATATTGAAACAGTGATACCAAATGGACTTTTGGTATTTTGCTAGCTTATCTGGTTCTCTGTCCTGAATGACTTGTTGGCATTAGAAAGAAGCAGAATGGAGCTACACATATAAAGAATGTTCCCAAGAAAATTTCTTCAATGCCCCTTCCTTTAGCTGTCACACCAACTGCCTTCTTCCCACATAGTCCACGGGGCTGAATTATCTGAATATTCTTTGGGCTACGATTATATGTTTTATTTGTACATTTTAAATAAGTCAGATATGGTTATTTTAAGATTAAAGCACTGGCTGATTTTTTTGCTGATGAATGTATTAGTCTTCAGTCCCAATTTATATATCACTATGATTATTAACCCATAGAAAAATGTCTTATATGGAAAAACTTCTATAATCAGTTATGTTAAATGGTTTTTCCATATAGTGTCTAATGTGGAAAAACTCCTCAATGAACAGTTATGTACAATTTATAGTTATTTAATATTAGATAACATATTGTATAAAATACAGTAAAATTTGATACTTTACATGAACTAAGAACAGTTGAAGTGTCTGTGCCTTTAATGCACAAGTCGACTTTGATTAATGATGCCTTCATAGACACCCACCGAAACACGATAGAGCATCTCAGCTTTCTTTCTACTGGATCAGAAGGCTTTTGCTTGGACAATGAGTCCTTCACGGACTGTCCTTCTGGTTTGTCATTCTGAAACCAGTATCCCCAGGGCCAGTATGAGAGAAAGTAAGAAGGCAGGAGAGACATGTTCATGAACTACTTACACAACCTGACCTTTTCCCCCTTTCTACTCACCATAAATATAATTTATATCCTCCCCCCAAAATATGAGCCCCGTTTTTAGCTCTCAGGGTGTAGGAAGATGTTGGAGGCAGGTCCTTCTCAGAGAGTAGTATCTTTAAATGCATCAGGGACTGAGGAATTCAGTGCCCTGAATCTGTTGCTTTATTAACTCATGGACCAAAACAGACCAGAGAGTGTTATAGAGAGAAAAAGTCTGAACATACCTACTGGAATTTGCAATGTCTCTTGAATTAGTTCCTATGATAGATTTTAAACATTAACCTAGCAGAATTACCTGCAAGACCCCATCTGAGAGTCTGAGTTCCCACATTTCCAACACACATCCTTTTTAGGTTAATTTACTTGCAGTTTGTAATGGCGAATATTTTAATCATTTCGGGAATGGAGCTGTGGTTCTCCATCATTCTCTCATCATCTTTGACAGTATTATTTCTCATTAAACAAATATCTCATTTGTTTTCTGGGAGAAATAGACATACCAGCTAGGTGAAATCAAAAAGAGGAAATTACTTTATAAGGAGAATATTTCTGCATTTCACATATGTCCTGGGGTTTTTGCAACAGTTTCTTATCTACATGAATAAACTGAGAATATGACATGTACATCTTGGGCCCATTTTAATAGGATTAAGTTATGGAAAAGGCTTCATTTTAAAAATACCCCATCACTTTGAAGGTAGATTTGAGGGCTCTGATCTCAAGGAAATCACTAAAAAGGGACTCCACTGTTTGAGATTTGCTATAAAATAAGTGATTCCAAAGGCTATGCCCCAAAATTCATGTAATTGCAACATACATATTCAGTTTTCATATTAATCAACCTCTAAATTTGCTGATTTCAACACCCATATTATTCTTTTTTGGGTGGAATTCTGTTCTGGTTTACTAGCTTTAATGCTTATAAAACTTACCTTACTTTCAAGAAATCTTCAAATTATAGTCTTCTAAGATCACAAAGAAGACCCTTTCAAGAGTAATATACCTCATGTGTGCCTGCTTCCTGGATAATGACCCAGCCCTGAGTTTAGTATCACTACTTACTGTTATTCATTTTTTAATAAAATGAATATTTTCTGCCAAAAATTTTTCCACATTTGTCTTTTTCTATCATGATCTATGCAAAAAGTAAAAGTAGCAATAGAAAAATCCCATGCCCGTACACCTGGAAAAAAATTTTAAACTTTAAATTTACATTTTATTCTTTAGGATGTTAGCTTTGGCGTTTGCTCAAGATGGATAGAAAAATAACTGGGTTTTCTATTTTCAACTTATTTATGTTATCATTTTAAGCAATGTCTGATTTTTACATGTTGCATTAGTATTTGGAAATGCTGCCTAACCCAGTCTTCTTAAATGGAACTTTAGAACATGCCTTTTGCATTTTTCTCATACTTCAGTGTAATTTACTAGCATATATGGGGTAAATCTAGATAAGAGTAAGTCTTTAATAATTTTGGCACAACTGTCTTTGGCCCCATATATATAATTAGCTATGTTTTCGCCTAAAAAACAAACTGCCTCTGGGAGACCTAGATCAAAGAAACTTGAGGAAAAATAATTACATCTAAGTTCATTGTGAGACAGGCATTTTCTTCTGCAAGCATTACTTTCAGGAAAACAAAAACAAACAACATGATGAGAGTGTGAGATTATCTGTAGAAAAACTTTAATCTCTCAGTGAAATTTCAAAGCACTGCTGTAGAGTTAGGGAACAGGAAAAATGTATTTTCAGCATTCATTGTAACTCTGGAACAGGCAGGAAAATTTGACACGCATTTAATTTTTAGTTAGCGCCGCTTATTCTGCGTCATGATTGCTGTTCAGTTTTCTCCTCTGTTTCTGGTTTTCATACAGTTGGCTACTGAATGTTTTGTTTGTCTTTGAAAAAAAATTGCAAATTTTTTACAAGCTTATGTCTTTACTAGTAAGCCCAGTGTACATTGTTCATTATGCTTAATCCTTGTCTCTTTTCCTAAAATTTTTACTTAGCAGCTGATAAATTTACTCAGCTGATAAATTTAACCCCTCAAGATGCTGGATTCCTGAAAATCTCTGCTAGTCTTTGACTATAGTAGTTAGTTAGGAGTACCACTGCAGTTTTAAAGCTATTTCCATGGCTTCATAATATGACCTCTGGATAGGAACTTGTATACCCCAACTGATGGGAAGGCTTGAGTCAATGAGTATTGATCCATTTTGCTTTCTAACTACCATTGCTTTTTTTTTTAAATCTTAGTTCCTTAAAATTCCTCGTGTCTTAAGTGCTCATGTCAGAAAGGTAGATAAGCCAGAAATTACCTTAGACTCAGAGGGGGAAAGACTTAGGTGGAAGGGGGCGCAATTATTATGAAGTCTAGTGGTACTAGACCTAGAACTAAGGTTAGCTTTATGAATATGCAGAAGAGGCTGGCTAACAATATAGTATCATTCTAACAATGCAAGGAAGGCTCTTTTGTCCTTACTAAAATAAAACTTTTCCATCTGTGTCACCCATGCCTTAAATTCCATAATTAGATAGTAATTCCTTTGACTTAATGCATTATCCTTTGTTAAATGGAACATAGCATAAAATATCATGAGATCAGAATACCGTATCTGGAAGAAGCCTCAAATTATCTAATCTAGTATATATTAAGCCTTCTCAGAAATAGGTATGTTCATATCTTTGGTTCTTGCAAGTAAAATTTTATGGAGAAGCAATGGAAAGAAGATGAAAATAGTGTAGGGATAAAGGTAAGGGAGTTGAGAGTTTAAGCCCCCAAAAGCAACTCCATTACCACACTGTTTTCTCTAGGGCTATGTCTAAAGCCAATCAATCTAAGTAGTCTATCATACTAAATTGGATAAAAGATCTTGCTGTTCGTTTCTCCTGGAAATCCATGTTATTTTCAAGGATTTTTTTTTTTTTTTGCATTTTGCCTATTTAACCTCTAAAATTGATTCAATTAGACAGGAAGATAAATTTGAGTGGCAGTTAAAAATTTTAGTTTCCCTGCCCCATATCTATCATTGAGTCATAGATTTCTGTCTGTCAAATAACCCAGCAGCTTATAGGACTCAACTTTCTCACTTAAAAAATGGAACTTTTAGCATCAGTCTCCACTTAACATTGAAGATATTGAGCAGCTAGTGTCTAACATGATGGAAATTCCTTAGAGACTATCACTAATACAACTACAGAAATCATTCCAAAACAGGTCAGAGACGAATTGGATGTGTACGGTTAGAAAGAAGGTCAGCCAGTAGTAAGCTAGGCTAACTGACAGTAATATGGTAATGGTTAGGGTCAAGTTGAGAGTGATGGTGAGGACTTCAGAGTACCCTGAATGCTCAGCCTAAGAAAAACTTTCTCAGCTGGTAAAAATTAATTAGGAAACTAAAGTTGTGTTCTAGTTGAAGAAATAGAAGCATACAGTTTTGTTACACTTGTTTTTCATTTTTTTAAACACCCACATGTTGCATTTAGCATACAGGTAAGACTGACCAGTATTAAAAAGATGGTCATGTTAAATCTCTGATTATTTTCTCCACAACTATGACTAATAATTTAAACTGCATTCGCCTTCTCCTGGTTAATTTTTCCATCAGCCCATCAGGCCTCCATCATAGTCCTCATCCTGAAAATTGGGTAGTGAGCCTTCCCTCATTCAAGAAGGAACCCACTGCCCTTTAGGCTTCTGGTCTGTTCCTTTTGCACTCAAGTTTATTTTCCTCTAAAAACCATGTTCAGGAATGGCACAGACTTTTACAATTCCCTTTTCTATCCTGAATTGTCATTTAGTTACCACCCAACTATCCAGCTCAGAAAAATGGCTCTGTAATAGGTTATTACCAGCCACCACTACATCAGATTGAGTCCTTGAAATCTGACAAAGACCTCTCCTGTTATGATAGGAGCCACCATATACCCTACATGTGTCTGCCTTCTGAGCATGCAGTTTTCCTCCTCTAATGAAGTGAGGATGGTTTTTGCATAACCTGGAAGAGGCATGTTTTGGGGGTGATAAATTTGAGTCTTAATATTTTCAATTCCTATCAGCCAAATTGTTAGGATGGTAATACATAGCTTAACCTGCACCTCTAAAAATGAAATCGTGCCTAACCATACCCAGTCCTTGTAATGAATAGCTGTGACTTCAACTGCTCTTTGTTTTTTGGTGTCTTCAGTGGTCATTCACTATCGCTATTTAATCAGCTTTTCACCTTTATTCAATGTAAATGTATTTTTCTACTGGAACTTAGGCAGATGGATTTCATTTTATTTGATAGCTAATTACTTTTAGTGGACGCGGTGATTATCAGACTGCTTCAGTAAATGAGGAGTGGCCTGCCTTCCCAGAGGTACAGTAAAAATTAGTCAAAATGAGTAACAGAATAGGGCTCTGGCAAACTGTATCAGAAGTAACCACTGCCGTTCACCACCGTGTTCTTCTTCTAACCAGGTGTCTGTCATAATTTGAGAGCTTTTCGTTTTCTGAGTGAGTGAAATGTTACTAAAGTGTGTGGTGGAATTCCTCAGCGTTGTGGTGGGAATTAAAACTAACATAAGAAATGTTGTAAGTCCAGGAAAGCTGGTGCGGGTGGCTCTTCCTGGAGTGTGGAACACACATCTTTTCTGACACCGCCGCAGCCGCGGTGAGGCCTGTTTAGGTGCTAAGCAGCCAGCCTTCCATGTTGCTCGTGCACTGACAGTGGGCGTATCTCTGTTGTCGTTTTCAGCTTTAACACCTCCCGGTGCAGGCATGCTTGGGTTTCCTACTTCAGCTACTTCGTCTCCTGCCCTGTCTCTCAGCAGTGCCCCCACCAAACCTTTGCTGCAGACTCCGCCACCTCCACCACCTCCTCCTCCTCCTCCTCCATCCTCTCTGTCAGGACAGCAGACCGAGCTGCAGAACAAAGAATCCGAGAAAAAGCCAACTAAGCCAAACAAGGTAAAAAAAATCAAAGAGGAGGAATTTGAGGCCACCAAGCCCGAAAAGCACCCCAAAAAAGAGGAAAAAATCTCA